>OY747702.1:61139285-61399285 GCA_963556495.2 Valencia hispanica | reverse complement strand
GTTCTGCTTCTGTTCTGGTTCTACTCTGGTTCTGTTCTGGTTCTGTTCTGGTTCTGTTCTTGGTTCTGTTCTGGTTCTGATATGGTTCTGATCTGGTTCTGATATGGTTCTGATCTGGTTCTGATCTGGTTCTGATATGGTTCTGATCTGGTTCTTATCTGGTTCTGATATGGTTCTGATCTGGTTCTGATCTGGTTCTGATATGGTTCTGTTCTGGTTCTGATCTGGGGACGACTGTGGAACATCTGGAGATGATGATGCAAACAATCAAAAGAATGATGAACAACCCTGAGCATCCTCTTCATGAGACAGTCATACAACAACAGAGCGTCTTCAGTCAGAGGCTTCTTCAGTTTCGCTGCAACACAGACGGCTACAGGAAATCCTTCCTGCCCACAGCCATCATCATCTACAACAACTCCTTAAAGAATTGATTATATGAGCTACAACACTTAGTTTCCCTCTGAGACCAATAAAGTATTTTTCAACTGAATTTAATTGAAGAAGTTTCTCTCCATGGACGCTGGTCATCTTCTGTTACCATGACGGCGGGAGGCGGAGCTTCTCCAGGTGTACAGGTGATGAGATGATGCTGCTGTGAGCTTCACATCAGCCTCCTGAGTTAGATCCCCAGCAGGGCCGTGCACAGACCTTTGGAGGGCCGGGTGCCACATAGAGGAACAACGGCTTACAACAACATAACCTATAGTGTCCAAAATAACAGACAATATTCATCAATAATTTAGCAGGGAATTACAACATAATATATCAATGTTAACAGATGATAAAGTAGACTATTTTTATTTATTTAACGGGGAACAATGCTGGTGCTGGGCTGTTGATCTGAGACTGTAGACACTGTAGAGACCATAGGAGAGCTGCTAGCTGGTTAAACAAGCGTTATAAAATATAATATGGAATCATTCATCATGAAGCCAAACCACTTCTGTCACTACAGCAAGGAAAACATAAATACATACGCTCTATACTATAATTTCCTTCACACACAGATGTATTTGATTGCTGACAGAGCTAGAAACACACAGACTGCAGCTGCTCCAGAGATTCACCTGAAAACATCTCAACCTTCGTACAGACGGAGCCCCGCCCCCTTCTCCTGTCTGTCAAACTGTCTCAGGTACTCAGAGGACCTGTTGTGTCAACATGAGCTGATCCAGCAGGATGGAAGGTGGAGGCGTTTCACAGGGCGGAGGGAGCCTCCAGCAGATAACCTAGAAACCTGAGAGTCCTCAACCCAGAACAGTCCGGTTCATCACTCTGGATGACTGAAACAGAAATGTTCTCTGTGTTTTAGTTCAGTTTTCAGTTGCTTTAGTACTGAGACCTTCTGCTTTGGCTTTGGCTCAGATTCCTCTGGTATTAAGATTGTTTTCTTTGGATTTGCATCAGTTTTTGCTTTGATTCTCCTTTCCTTGCTTTGAGTCATTTTCCTTTGGTCATGAGTCTGATATCTGTGAGATTCTAACCAGATTTGTGGTGTTTTGCTCTGGTTTCTATTTTAAATTCAGTTTATTTGTGAAGCTCCAATTCACAACACATGTCATCTCAAGGCACTTTGCAACTCATTTCAATTTAATCATCCAATCAATCCAGTCAGTTTAAAGTTTTCTATCCAAGGAATCCCAGCAGATCGCATCGAGTCGTTGACTTGAGGTTGCATCCTGTTGATGCAGACTTTCCAACCTCAGCAATCCTTCAGCAATCCCTCATACTGAGCAAGCATGTAGCGACGGTGGAGAGGAAAAACTCCCCTTTAACAGGAAGAAACCTCCAGCAGAACCAGAACCAGAACCAAGCTCAGTACCAGCGGCCATCTGCCACGACCGTACTGGGAGCATCATCCCAGCCGATGCCCCCCGTCCAACAGGGCATTGTTGCTAAGCAGGATACCAGAGCAGGTGGAAAACTCTGGGTTTGGTCATTTTCCTCTAATTGGTAATAATTTTCTTCTGGTTTCTAGTCATTTTCCTCTGGTTTCTAGTCATTTTCCTCTGGTTTCTATTCTGTCCTTTGTGCTACTTTGACAGGCGGCTCATCCTGAGTTTCCAGAGACACCTCAGTCGGGTCAATCAGTGCCGCTCTCTTTCAGCTCATTGGAAATTCCTCTACATTGTTCTCAATTTGTTAGCCTTGTTTATGTCGTTTGTGTGCAGAGACTAAAGCTCTCTGCAGTGATCTTCCTCCTCCTCCTCCTCCTCCTCCTCCTCCAGCTACCAGAGCCCTCATCATCGTTTCTTCCTCTTATCTGGAGGTGATTCTTCCACCTCTTCATCTCCACATCATGTAGATGTTCTGGATGCTCATCCAGAACATCTACAGTAGAAGCTGTCCTACTTTATGTTACCGGGCTAGTTACTAGGGCCCCATAGCTGTGAAGCACGGTGGTGGAGGGAGGATGGTTTGGGTTCTCTGGGCCTGCTCGGATTTAATCTGACAAAACTCAACTAAAAATGTTTGTGTTTGAAGGAGAAAGGACAAATGAAGGTTGTTAAGAGACGGAAGCTCAGCTTTTTACTGAAGTTTAACAGATTTAATGAGAAATAAAAAAAATAAGCAGAAAGAAAAGATGGAAAGAAAAAGAAACCGGCTAGAGGTGAAGAAGTGAGGGAGGAGGAGCGTTGGACTGAGGAGGACTGACGGACCTCCATGATGAAGCATCACCCAGACTGGATGCTTCCTGGAGTTCTTCATCGTTAAATCATGTCCCAAAGGAAGAACGACTAAAATACAATTATGAATATGTTACAGAAGAACGTTTACAGAAACCGCTTGAAAAAGACGAATAAAAGCAGATTTAAACACACAGCTGAAAGTTCTCCTGATCTTCATCCACAGCTCTGTTTAGTTTAAATGTCACAAACCTTCTGAATGATGCTGCAGAGGTCCGAGGCATTCAGAGAGCTTCAGCAGGAGGCTCCATCCATACGAGGATGATTTCACTTTGGTTCATCGTTGATACAACAGCAACAAAAAACATTTACTGATCAACAGAACCGGACTTTCAAAAATATCTGAAGCAACCCATTTCACCAGAACTTTTTTTAATTCTTTGAGTTTTTAATGATGAGAAAGTGAAAACAAAACGTTCCAGGTTCCATCCTGAGGGAAACTCCACCACCAGATGCTTTTTGATTCATTTCATCACATCCTGTTTGAGTTTAATGAAGACACAACCACAGAGGATTGGATTTAATAAGAACATATGAACAACTCAAAAAGGATCAAAGCAAACGATGATGATGATGATGATGATGATGATGATGATGATGATGATGATGATGATGATGATGATGACATTAACCAACCGGACCAGGACCACATTAACCAATCGGACCAGGACCACAGCAGCCATCTGGACCAGGACCACAGCAGCCAACTGGACCAGGACCACAGCAGCCAACTGGACCAGGACCACAGCAGCCAACCGGACCAGGACCACAGCACCCAACTGGACCAGGACCACATTAACCAACCGGACCAGGACCACAGCAGCCAACTGGACCAGGACCACATTAACCAATCGGACCAGGACCACAGCAGCCAACCGGACCAGGACCACAGCAGCCAACCGGACCAGGACCACAGCAGCCAACCGGACCAGGACCACAGCACCCAACTGGACCAGGACCACATTAACCAATCGGACCAGGACCACAGCAGCCAACCGGACCAGGACCACATTAACCAATCGGACCAGGACCACAGCAGCCAACCGGACCAGGACCACATTAACCAATCGGACCAGGACCACATTAACCAACCAGACCAGGACCACATTAACCAACCGGACCAGGACCACATTAACCAATCGGACCAGGACCACAGCAGCCAACTGGACCAGGACCACATTAACCAATCGGACCAGGACCACAGCAGCCAACTGGACCAGGACCACAGCAGCCAACTGGACCAGGACCACATTAACCAATCGGACCAGGACCACAGCAGCCAACCGGACCAGGACCACAGCAGCCAACCGGACCAGGACCACAGCAGCCAACCGGACCAGGACCACAGCAGCCAACTGGACCAGGACCACATTAACCAACCGGACCAGGACCACAGCAGCCAACCGGACCAGGACCACATTTACCAACTAGACCAGGACCACAGCAACCAACTGGACCAGGACCACAGCAGCCAACTGGACCAGGACCACATTAACCAACTGGACCAGGACCACAGCAACCAACCGGACCAGGACCACATTAACCAACCGTACCAGGACCACATTAACCAACTGGACCAGGACCACATTAACCAATCGGACCAGGACCACATTAACCAACCGGACCAGGACCACAGCAGCCAACCGGACCAGGACCACAGCAGCCAACCGGACCAGGACCACATTAACCAATCGGACCAGGACCACATTAACCAACCGGACCAGGACCACATTAACCAACCGGACCAGGACCACAGCAGCCAACCGGACCAGGACCACAGCAACCAACCGGACCAGGACCACAGCAGCCAACCGGACCAGGACCACAGCAGCCAACCGGACCAGGACCACATTAACCAACCGGACCAGGACCACAGCAGCCAACCGGACCAGGACCACAGCAGCCAACCGGACCAGGACCACAGCAACCAACCGGACCAGGACCACAGCAGCCAACCGGACCAGGACCACAGCAACCAACCGGACCAGGACCACAGCAGCCAACCGGACCAGGACCAAAGCAGCCAACTGGACCAGGACCACAGCAACCAACCGGACCAGGACCACAGCAGCCAACCGGACCAGGACCACAGCAGCCAACCGGACCAGGACCACAGCAGCCAACCGGACCAGGACCACATTAACCAACCGGACCAGGACCACAGCAGCCAACCGGACCAGGACCACATTTACCAACTAGACCAGGACCACATTAACCAACTAGACCAGGACCACATTAACCAACTAGACCAGGACCACATTAACCAACTGGACCAGGACCACAGCAGCCAACCGGACCAGGACCACAGCAACCAACCGGACCAGGACCACAGCAGCCAACCGGACCAGGACCACAGCAGCCAACCGGACCAGGACCACAGCAACCAACCGGACCAGGACCACATTTACCAACTAGACCAGGACCACATTAACCAACTGGACCAGGACCACATTAACCAACTAGACCAGGACCACATTAACCAACTAGACCAGGACCACATTAACCAACTGGACCAGGACCACATTAACCAACTGGACCAGGACCACATTAACCAACCGGACCAGGACCACATTAACCAACTAGACCAGGACCACATTAACCAACTGGACCAGGACCACATTAACCAACTAGACCAGGACCACATTAACCAACTGGACCAGAACCACATTAACCAACTAGACCAGGACCACATTAACCAACTGGACCAGGACCACATTAACCAACTGGACCAGGACCACATTAACCAACTGGACCAGGACCACATTAACCAACCGGACCAGGACCACATTTACCAACTAGACCAGGACCACATTAACCAACTGGACCAGGACCACATTAACCAACTGGACCAGGACCACATTAACCAACCGGACCAGGACCACAGCAGCCAACCGGACCAGGACCACATTAACCAACCGGACCAGGACCACAGCAGCCAACCGGACCAGGACCACAGCAGCCAACCGGACCAGGACCACAGCAGCCAACCGGACCAGGACCAAAGCAACCAACTAGACCAGGACCACAGCAGCCAACCGGACCAGGACCAAAGCAACCAACTAGACCAGGACCACATTTACCAACTAGACCAGGACCACATTAACCAACTGGACCAGAACCACATTAACCAACTAGACCAGGTCCACAGCAGCCAACCGGACCAGGACCACATTTACCAACTAGACCAGGACCACATTAACCAACTAGACCAGGACCACATTAACCAACTGGACCAGAACCACATTAACCAACCGGACCAGGACCAAAGCAACCAACTAGACCAGGACCACATTTACCAACTAGACCAGGACCACATTAACCAACTGGACCAGAACCACATTAACCAACTAGACCAGGACCACAGCAGCCAACCGGACCAGGACCAAAGCAACCAACTAGACCAGGACCACATTTACCAACTAGACCAGGACCACAGCAGCCAACCGGACCAGAACCACAGCTTCATGGAGGACGTCAAACTTCTGAGTTATTCATCTAAACCGCAGTAATAATCTTCAGCAGGTCATTGAACGCATCATGAGTGTTTCTCTGTCAGTCAGAGTTCAGGGCCAAAAAAAGTTCTGATGCCACCTGAACGCCTCATGCAGCAGGACAGGTAGAAGTGGTGGATGATGGACCCTGAGAGGCCTGAAGAGGAGATGAGAGTTCGGGGGGGGGGTGCAACATTGTCTTCCCCCGGGGCAATGGGGAGGGGGGGGGAGTTTAAGAGGCCACAGGGGCAGAACAGAGAGACACAGGAAAGTGTCAATCAAGGGAGCAATGAAGCAGCAACACACACACAGCTTCATCATCATCATCATCACTGATCGGGGATGAAGGTCACTGACTGAACAATCTGATCTCTTCCTGTTTACTGTCTCCAGATTTTATCCAGTTATTGTGGGTTTTATAAACAAACAAAGATTTTAAAGTAGAATTAATGAATAATGAATCAGTCAGGAAGCCTCGTGTTCTCAGGTTCACCTGAGGTGGATTTATCTTGATTATGATTCATTTTTCTTCCTCTGAGATTAAAACATTTCTGAGCTTTTATTTACATTTTAAACTTTTTAGACGAAACAATAAACTCATCATTCTGACCCGGTCAGTTAACGTTCCACCACTAGAACCAGTCAGGCTCTCAAGTCCAATCAGTACCAGAACCTGGAGGTCCATCTCCATCCATCCCTCAGTCATAGTTCTGGTTCCAGCACCAGTGCCTCCTGGTCCAGTCTCGGTTTCTGTCTGTCGGTCCACAGTTTAACCCTCATCTGCAGTTTGACCACATATAGTTGGTTCTGGTCCGGTTTCACCACCAGTCGTGTGCTGAACTGGTTCTGGCTGGATGGTCTGACCCAATCTGGGCTCAATAATATAAACCAGAACATGTTTTCTGTTAATGATGCATTTAATGACTGTTAGAGTATCAGAGTTTTCTGTCCTGTTCTAGAAAACCTGACCCGGTTCCCTGATCCGACTCATTTCTCTGAAGCTGGGGATTCATCTGGAGGAGAAATGGAACCAGTTTCTGACTTCTGAGCTTCACGGATGCTGATCGTTGGAGATGGGAGCAGATGAAGGTGCTGAGGTCCGGTTCCTGCTGCAGATCTGGGATGTTTCCAAAGCTGAGAGGACGAGAGAAGAACCTGATGGTCACTTTGTTCTAAGGTGCCGAAATTAATGTAAATCCCTCAGGAATATCTGCTGCAGTGATGATAGATGGCTCCAAAGTACCAGATCAAGCAGTTTGTTGATCCAGAACTTTAGGAGGCCGAGGTTCTTCACAGCAGAAACCAGACAAGGTTCAGTAGAGACACACAGGAAATCAAATGAAAGCATAAAAACACATGAGAGCTTGGAAGCAGAACAGAATTTGGTCCAGGTTACGGGTTCTTTATTCTGCCAATCAAGCCAATTCCTCATCACTTCCTGAGTTGTTGAATGAATTCCACACAGTCTCCTGTACCAGGAGCAACTGTTTAGTTTTATTAAACTGATTGGGTTTATATCTGTCATTAAGAGCCTCATCATCTCCCTAAAATCATTTATCAATAATAGGATATAATCAATATACAGTCTGTGGCCTTGTAGCTGTAGCTGGACCACCTTCTGAAGATGGGGATGGAGGCCCATCTCCATGGTGACGTTCCTGCATCTTCTCATCCCACCTAACCCCCTGATGCTGCAGCCGTCTATAAAGTTACACACTCAAAGATTAACAGCAAGATTTGGGGTTATTTAGCCAATTATTTAATTAGTCATAGGAGCCAAAGGCCTATTTTCACCTTGTCAGTCATGTTTTCATAAATGTCACGTTTCTAAACTAAATATTTAGTTAGCGAGCTAAATATTTAGTTTAAAGACAAATTTGTAATTTAAAGACAAATATGTAATTTAAAGGAAAAAAAGAAATTTAAAGACAAATGTTTAATTTAAAGCTAAATATTCAATTTAAAGCTAAATATGTAATTTAAAGACAAATATGTAATTTAAAGGAAAATAGGACATTTAAAGCTAAATGTTTAATTCAAAGCTAAATATGTAATTTAAAGACAAATGTGTAATTTAAAGCTAAATATTCAATTTAAAGCTAAATATTTAATTTAAAGCTAAATATTCAATTTAAAGCTAAATATGTAATTTAAAGACAAATGTGTAATTTAAAGCTAAATATTCAATTTAAAGCTAAATATTCAATTTAAAGCTAAATATGTAATTTAAAGACAAATGTGTAATTTAAAGGAAAATAGGACATTTAAAGCTAAATGTTTAATTTAAAGCTAAATATTCAATTTAAAGCTAAATATGTAATTTAAAGACAAATGTGTAATTTAAAGGAAAATAGGACATTTAAAGCTAAATGTTTAATTTAAAGCTAAATATTCAATTCAAAGCTAAATATGTAATTTAAAGACAAATATGTAATTTAAAGCTAAATATTCAATTTAAAGCTAAATATTTAATTTAAAGCTAAATATTCAATTTAAAGCTAAATATGTAATTTAAAGACAAATATGTAATTTAAAGGAAAATAGGACATTTAAAGCTAAATGTTTAATTTAAAGCTAAATATTCAATTCAAAGCTAAATATGTAATTTAAAGACAAATATGTAATTTAAAGCTAAATATTCAATTTAAAGCTAAATATTTAATTTAAAGCTAAATATTCAATTTAAAGCTAAATATTCAATTTAAAGCTAAATATTTAATTTAAAGCTAAATATTCAATTTAAAGCTAAATATGTAATTTAAAGACAAATATGTAATTTAAAGGAAAATAGGACATTTAAAGCTAAATGTTTAATTTAAAGCTAAATATTCAATTCAAAGCTAAATATGTAATTTAAAGACAAATATGTAATTTAAAGGAAAATAGGACATTTAAAGCTAAATGTTTAATTTAAAGCTAAATATTCAATTCAAAGCTAAATATGTAATTTAAAGACAAATATGTAATTTAAAGCTAAATATTCAATTTAAAGCTAAATATTTAATTTAAAGCTAAATGTTTAATTTAAATCTAAATATGTAATTTAAAGACAAATATGTAATTTAAAGGAAAATATGGAAATTTAAAGGAAAACATGTCATTTAAAGCTAAAAATTTCATTTAAAACCAAATATTAATTTAAAGGAAAATATGAAATTTAAAGGAAAATACGTGATCTAAAGCTAAATAAGGGCCCGTTCACACGGAGACGCGTTTCGCTGTATACGTATAAATGTTTTATCATATTAGCGTTTCGTCCACACGGATCCGGGGTTTCGCTGTATACGTATAAATGTTTTATCATATTAGCGTTTCGTCCACACGGATCCGGCGCTTTCGGAGACTGAAACCGCTGTTTTTTGAAACCGGGTCCCAAAGTGGATAAATCTGAAAACGACGCCCTTGCGGTTTCGTGTGAACAGCCAATCCCTATGTTTTGTGAAACGATGATGTCATCACATCACGTGTCGGCTGCGTCACACGTAACTGCAACAACAATAATGGCGGACTACATGATTTTGTTCGTGCTGCAGGTCCGTATATATATATATATCTATGGTGCTGCAGAAGCTACTAAGCCTACTAGCTTTATTACAGCAAAATCTATTGCATTGTTATAAATGTATTCTTCTTGGTTCGTCTTCAGCGCGCAACGTTATGCGCATGCTCAAAGTCTTCTTCTCCGTGTATCTCTGTGCCAGAATTACAGCGCCCCATACTGGTCTGGCATATATGCTACACCGTTTTCAGTCGGTTTCAGTGGTTTCGTTTGGACGCAGATTTTTCTTGAGACGACGCCGTGTTTACGGAAAAAAATTTTTGAACGAGGAAAAACATTTATCGGATAGGGAACGCACCGGCTTCGTGTGGACGTGGCCTAAGGAATTTAAAGCTACATATTTAATTGAAAGCTAAATATTTAATTTAAAGCTAAACATGGAATTCAAAGATACATATTTAATTTAAAGCTAAATATGGAATATAAAGATAAT
Source organism: Valencia hispanica (assembly GCA_963556495.2). NCBI lineage: Eukaryota > Metazoa > Chordata > Actinopteri > Cyprinodontiformes > Valenciidae > Valencia > Valencia hispanica. The sequence goes on along the minus strand of OY747702.1, from coordinate 61,389,112 downwards.
TATTCAATTTAAAGCTAAATATGTAATGTAAAGCTAAGTATTTAATTTAATGGTAAATATGGAATTCAAAGCTAAATATTTAATTTAAAGGAAAATATGTTATTTAAAGCTAAATAAGGAATTTAAAGATAACTATTTAATGTATAGCCAAATATTCAATTTAAAGCTAAATGTGTAATTTAAAGCTAAGTATTTAATTTAATGGTAAATATGGAATTCAAAGCAAAATATTTAATTTAAAGCTAAATATGGAATTTAAAGATAAATATGGAATTTAAAGATAACTATGTAATTTTAAGCTAAATATTTAATTTTAAGCTAAATATGGAATTTAAAGATAAATATTTAATTTAATGGTAAACATTTAATTTAAAGCTAAATATTTAATTTAATGGTAAATATTTAATTTAAAGCTAAATATTTAATTTAATGGTAAATATTTGATTTAAAGCTAAATGTGTACTTCAAAGCTAAATATTTAATTTAATGGTAAATATTTGATTTAAAGCTAAATGTGTACTTCAAAGCTAAATATTTAATTTAATGGTAAATATTTAATTTAAAGCTAAATATTTAATTTAATGGTAAATATTTAATTTAAAGCTAAATATTTAATTTAATGGTAAATATTTAATTTAAAGCTATATATGGAATTTAAAGATACATATGTAATTTAAAGTTAAATATTTAATTTAATGGTAAATAATTATTTTAAAGCTAAATATTTAATTTAATGTTAAATATTTAATTTAAAGCTAAATATTTAATTGAATAGTTAATATTTAATTTAAAGCTAAATGTGTAATTTAAAGATAACTATTTAATTTAAAGCTATATATTTAATTCAAAGGTAAATATGTAATGTATACAGTGTGAAGAATGACATCATCAGTATAAGAGTGAGGCTGTGACCAGGGCCCAGGATGGGCCCCTGTGGTACCCCACAGCTCAGCATCACAAGGTGGAACAGAAGATCTCCTGGTCCCCCCCCCACCCTCTCCACCAGAACCAGATATGGATCAGGAACCTGAACCTGGGAGCTGCTGTTCAGGTAAACAGATGGAGGTTCTGCCCTCTGATAACCTCTGACTCCCCCTCCTCACCCATCCTTCTTCTTCACTTGTTGCCACCGAATGCACCTGTATCCCCCCAGCAGCTCCAGGACCGGGAGTCGAGTCGGGTTTCCCCCCCAGCAGACCTCTGACCTTCACTAACTGGTTCATTCATCGAAGCTCGGAGGTGTCAGCGGAGAAGAAGAGGCAGCGTGAGGAAGTCTGGTTGGGAGATGAATGTTTGCAGAAACATCTAGAAGGTTCCTTCATCACATCTGCAGCCTCTGTCATGGTTTGAGGTCAGCTTTGACCGTTTATGATAATTAGATGTTCTCCGTTGAAGAGATCCTCAACAAGCAACCATGAACGTCCATTCTGGATCACCTGGTCGTCTCACGGCGCCTTTCCATGTTGGGATGCTGCAGGTGATGGTGAGGAAGCAGGCAAAGCCACTATGGAAGAGATTCTTGAGAGTTTAAATGAAGGCAACTGGACTTTTCTTGTCTTGAAAACGTTTCGTCTCTCGTCCAAGAAGATTCTTCAGTTCTGAAAACTGGATTGGGAGAATCAGAAGCTTAGGCTACCCTGATAGCCTCGTTAGGTATAACCACAGCCCCATTAGTGACCCTTAACCTTGGAGTTATAAATCTGATTCTCCCAATCCAGTTTTCAGAACTGAAGAATCTTCTTTGATGAGAGACGAAACGTTTTTAAAGACAACAAGAAAAGTCCAGTTGCTAAAAACTCTCAGGAATATAATTTCCTGGATGACTGAGAATCTACAGCAACGCGTCATGGAAGAGACACATTATTTAAAACTGATGTGTTCAAAACATTAACAGGAGTAACGGGTTTAAAACCGGAGAACTGACTACTGGAGCATTCTACTGAACGGCAAGAACCCTTGGGCAAGGCACTCCGACACACGTTCCCCTTTACTGCCAAACGAACATTGTAGATCCAACACCTGGGAAATGGTTCTGGTTCTGGTTCTGGTTCTGGTTCTGCTTCGTTCAGTCGGCTGAGAAACACGTAAGAGAGGAATGAACGTGTATGGTAAGACCTTAGCAGCAATAATGAAGACAGAGAGAAATTCAGTGAGTATGGCAAGACCTTAATGGTGATAATAGTCGTTCCAGGTGAGACAGTGAAGCCTCTCTGTTTCTACCGAGGTCTTCCTCCTCCTCCTCCTCCTCCTCCTCCTCCTCCTCCTCCTCCTCCTCACCCAGTCCTCCTCCTAATGTTGTTGTTATTACCCCCCCCACATGTCCACATGACTCGTTGGAGCGTCGAGTCATCCAGAGGACGCGGGTTCCTCGCTGTGACCCATCCCCCCCTGCTGCTGCACAGTTTCAGGGTTCAGCTCAGCGCGCGGCGTCCCGGCCGTACCTCTGACCTCCGGCGCTCCGAAAAGACTGGAGCAATTTCCAGAGCAATAAACTGTCTCCATGGCAACCAGGACCGCCACTCACACAATGTGGTCCGATGGGAAACGGACCGAACCTCTGCAGCCATGCGGACACGTTCGTACAGCCGATCGGTGGGCGATGTCGGGTTGAGTGCCTTGCCCAGGGGCACATCCACCTCCAGGCGGAGCTGGAATCGTACCTACAACCCTCCGATTACAAGCCAATCGCTCCATCCACCGGACCGCAGCGTGGGAAGTTCTCCTGGAGCAGAGCTGGACGGTCCGTCAGAACCGACAGAACCTCTGGGCGGAACCAGCAGGTGGTGCGAGGATCCTGACAGTACTCCCCAGCACCAGAACCCCCCCCCGGGCCCGGTCCAGTTCTCCGCCTGAATAATGAGCTCCTTCTCTGTCTCGGAGCTATCATAATGAAGCTTTCACTGAGATTTCTTTCTCAGCTTCTGGATAAAAATTCACCGTGAAGAAAAGTATAAATCAGAGCTTAAAGTCGGCGCGGCTCGCCACAATGGCGGCGCGGAGGGCGCGGACGAGGGGAGCACCATAATGTAAAATAGTTAAAAGCTTATTAGAAGCGCTGAAAGGCAGAGTGATTTCCACTTTGTTTCGGAACACCCTGAGCTCATCCTTTCAAGTGATTGTGAAGGGGGCAATTCAAATCTCTTTGGGCCCGTATGAATGAAGGCCCCTCTTAAAGCTCCTTTATAAGCCGGCAAATTCCCCACAGGCGTATGCCCTTTAGCTCCATTACTGATTTACCCGGAGCATTCATCTGCAGCCTTCTGCTGCCATTGTTCTGCAGCAGCCACCCCTGCACCTGACAGCAGCGGCCCTCCGGCCTCGCTCGGCCCGGCTCCTGCAGGAACATGTGAAAATGGGGAAATCTGCTCCCGGGTTTGTGTTGGGAGTGAAACCCAGCGGATCATCGGAGCGGGAGGGAGGGAGGGAGGGAGGGAGGGAGGGAGGGAGGGGTTCTGCTGTTAAACATCCCCCCAGATAGAAAAGGTGGAGGCCTGATCCCCTCGCTCCTTTCTTTCTCCTTTTCTTTATTTTCTCCCTCTAACCTCCCCCTCCGCCCTCCCCCTGCCCTCCCATTCAGATAAAGGGGAGAAGAAAATTCCAAGTGGGCCCATTGGTGCCGTACTTAGATTAATTAGGCTCTTCTTTAGAGCCCATTCAGCGCCTCTCTCGAGCGGGGGTCCCGCTCCCTCTCTGGGTAAAGTTTTCAGAGACATTTGCATTTGTTTGTGTGGTTTGGTGCTGCGCGGGGGAAAGGAGAGGCGCACAAAGGCCGAGCAGGGAAAATATTCTTTTAATGGCTTTTTCACTGCTTTACGCTGTTTTCTTTGCCTCCTTTCAGGACTAACAGCTCTCCACCACGAGGAGAGGGCCGACACAGAGGGGACGCAGGAAAAGTTGTCAGAAGAGAGACGAGAGGGTTGAAATCAGATCCGACACTCGGAAAGACACAGGAGGGGGGGGGGGGGTGGATGCCTGAGCAGGAGCCCTCATGCATTCACTGCATTTCACCCCATGCAGCTCTGCAGAAACTGTACAGTTTCACTTTAATCCTGCAGAGACACAAAATGTCCTGCTGCAACGCTGAGCAGCAGTGGAGACCATGAACGGGTTGGTTCTGGTACCTGTTGGTTCTGGTACCTGTTGCTTCTGGTACCTGTTGGTTCTGGTACCTGCTGGTTCTGGTATCTGTTGGTTCTGGTACCTGCTGGTTCTGGTACCTGTTACTTCTGGTACCTGCTGGTTCTGGTACCTGCTGGTTCTGGTACCTGTTGGTTCTGGTATCTGCTGGTTCTGGTACCTGCTGGTTCTGGTATCTGCTGGTTCTGGTACCTGCTGGTTCTGGTATCTGTTGCTTCTGGTATCTGCTGGTTCTGGTATCTGTTGCTTCTGGTACCTGCTGGTTCTGGTACCTGCTGGTTCTGGTACCTGCTGGTTCTGGTACCTGTTGCTTCTGGTACCTGCTGGTTCTGGTGCCTGTTGCTTCTGGTACCTGCTGGTTCTGGTACCTGCTGGTTCTGGTATCTGTTGGTTCTGGTACCTGCTGGTTCTGGTACCTGTTACTTCTGGTACCTGCTGGTTCTGGTACCTGTTGGTTCTGGTATCTGCTGGTTCTGGTATCTGCTGGTTCTGGTGCCTGCTGGTTCTGGTATCTGCTGGTTCTGGTATCTGTTGGTTCTGGTACCTGCTGGTTCTGGTATCTGTTGCTTCTGGTACCTGCTGGTTCTGGTACCTGCTGGTTCTGGTACCTGCTGGTTCTGGTACCTGTTGCTTCTGGTACCTGCTGGTTCTGGTACCTGCTGGTTCTGGTGCCTGCAGCTCGCAGCACGTGAGCTAACAACAGATCAACAGGCTGAGAGAACAGAGAGTTTAATCCTCAGTCAGTCAGGAGCCCTCATCCTAACCCCTGAACACAGTCTGCTGTCGCACACACACACATGCTAACGTCTCCCTGCTGGGGATAAAGACGACAGTTTCATCTGCAGTTTTTTTTTTCTCATTGATTTTTCTGAACCAATCATCAGCTTCGGCTGGTAACCACGACAACAGGAGTCGCACCAACAACTTGGTTTAGTTGAGTTTATTGATTAGTTTTAAACATAAATTAAAGGAGAGATCCGCTCCCTAATTTCCTATTTCGATATTATTTAGTAAAGATTTATTAATAACAACCAAAGTTTGAGTCCAATGAGGAGCCAACCCGACCAGAACCCAGAACCTCACATCTAGATCCAGTTTCAGGATTCATTGTTTCGGTTCTGAAACGTGGGTCCAAACAAACACGCTCCGTTTTACTGATCTCTAAAGTTAATCATGGTTGTTCTGGATGTGAACAGTTTCCAGCTCCGACCTTCAGAGATCCGTCCACTGATCAGAACCTGATGCAGAATATCAGATGACCTCTGACCTCTGACCTCATTCAGGTCCTTTTTCATAAGGAAACTTGAATATTAAACCTTCACTGTTCTGTTTGTGACGGCTCAGCGTCTGCAGGAGAAGAAGAAGAAGAAGAAGAAGAAGAAGAAGAGGAAGAGGAAGAAGAAGAAGAAGAAGAAGGAGAAGAAGAAGAAGGAGAAGAAGAAGAAGGAGCAGACGAGGAAGAGGAAGGAGCAGATGAAGGTCAGTGATGGAAACGTTTGGAGGCTGCAGGCTGAAGATGAAGGGAGATTAGGGGGGGGGGATCTCCTTCTCACCATGGGGGGCGGTCTCCTTCTCACCATGTGGGGGGGGGGGGGGGTCTCCTCTCACCATGTGGGGGGGGGGGGGGTTTCCTCTCACCATGGGGGGGGGGGGGGGGTTTCCTCTCACCATGGGGGGGGGGGGGGTCTCCTCTCACCATGTGGGGGGGGGGGGGGGTTTCCTCTCACCATGGGGGGGGGGGGGGGGTCTCCTCATCCTGTGAAGGATTCAGTGTGAAAACTTCTTAATGCTGCCGTCATGAAGTTCTGCTCCTCCTCACGTTCCTCATGGAAACTTCTCCAGACTTTCTGCAGAACTTTCTGGGTTTTCTCTGAACCAGTTCCAAGCAAAGGGTTAAAGGAACGTGTCCACAGAACCTGAGACACCTGTCCTCCCTGGCTGCACACACACCCAGAGGTGTTAAAGCAGGTGGAGCAGGAACCACATCCATCACCCGATGAAGCTGCTCCTCACTTTATCTTATTGACTCAGAGATAAGCAGCTGCTGGAAGCTGCAGCATCACTCAGAGCTGCTGACAGCGTCCAGGACGGTTCTGGACGGGTTCTGCTGAGATGGAGGACCTCCTACCTGTCCATCTACCCGTCCATCTACCCGTCCATCTACCCGTCCATCTACCCGTCCATCTACCCGTCCATCTACCCGTCCCTACACCTGCTGGGCCTCTGCAGGGTCTCTCTACACACCATAGAGAGACCAGTTAACCTAACTGGGATGTTTTGGGACAGGAAGCTGATCCTCAGATCCAGGATTTATCTTCCCGTCTTTATCCATCTAAACTTGGTTCTGAGCGACGGGTTCTACTCCTAACGAGCGATTTTAGTCCAATTTAAAGAATCAAAGAGATTCCATTTATTCCTCTGAGATGATGTTGATTATTGATTCGTTTTATTTATTAGTGATTAAGTTCAGCCGACACTCGGTCCAGAACGCTTTTCTCTCTAAGAACTGGACTTTTACAACATGAGCCCGGTTTAAAGCTCCCAGAAGGATTCCAGGACCCAGAACTCCAACTGATCCATTAGCTTCCAGAACCAGAACTCTTTACTTCTGTTAGCATCTCAAGTAAGAAACCGAAGGGTCCGAAGGAGCGGCGCCGCCAGAAACCTCCTTCCTCCAAACAGAAAGTTTCACTGGCTGTGGTCGATGTGACGTCATGAGTTTAATGATTTCACCAGCAGAGGAAACAGGCTGCAGCGGATTTTCAGAATAAAAGGCTGGAAACGTGCAGATTATTCCCGCAGGAAAATGGAGAATATTTCAATTTAACGACCAGAAGTCTTGTTGGTTACTGTTTCTATTCTGACAACAGTAAATTGAATCATTATCAAAATCAACAATTTACAGTAAGTTTAAACAATTAAATTAACCTAAAGCTGTTTTCATAATTTTACATTTAAATGCTTTTATTTTACCCGAAAATAATTATTCTCTTTAATTTGTCCACTGTTTGTAATCTGATATTTCATGTTTTATTGAAGCTCCAGACTCACAACAAAGTTCCACTTCTTTATTTAGACTGACGGTAAAGTTCTGTAGCAGAAACCAGAACCGGGTCAGAGTCCAAAGCAAAGCTCTGAGAAAGCCTCAGAAAACCCGGAGAACACTGGAACACTGCAGGGAGCAGAAACGTGGGATTGTCCCACAGACAGTGAACTCATCACATAACATCACATCTGCCTCCTCCACACTGGCTCCATTCTTCTTCTCTGTTTTTAAAGGCTGCAGCTACAAAGTGGTGTGGAGGTCAGGGTGATGGGGGGGGGGCAAACACGGAGGTCGACATCAACAATCAGAGGAATCTACTCGACCACCTCCACCCCCCTCAGGGAGATGGAGGTCGTTTGAGACCCCTTCCTCTTGTAGAGGTCAGAGGTCAGGGCTTCAGGTACCTGAATGTAGCGCATTCTGAAGGTGGAACACAGCGAGCTGTCAGTCACGTGTAGAACCGGACCTCCGGGTCCGTCAGTCGGGTGTAGAACCGGACCTCCGGGTCCGTCAGTCGGGTGTAGAACCGGACCTGCGGGTCCGTCAGTCGGGTGTAGAACCGGACCTGCGGGTCCGTCAGTGGGGTGTAGAACCGGACCTCCGGGTCCGTCAGTCGGGTGTAGAACCGGACCTCCGGGTCCGTCAGTCGGGTGTAGAACCGGACCTGCGGGTCCGTCAGTGGGGTGTAGAACCGGACCTCCGGGTCCGTCAGTCACGTGTAGAACCGGACCTGCGGGTCCGTCAGTCGGGTGTAGAACCGGACCTCCGGGTCCGTCAGTCGGGTGTAGAACCGGACCTGCGGGTCCGTCAGTCGGGTGTAGAACCGGACCTCCGGGTCCGTCAGTCGGGTGTAGAACCGGACCTGCGGGTCCGTCAGTCGGGTGTAGAACCGGACCTGCGGGTCCGTCAGTCGGGTGTAGAACCGGACCTGCGGGTCCGTCAGTCGGGTGTAGAACCGGACCTCCGGGTCCGTCAGTCACGTGTAGAACCGGACCTGCGGGTCCGTCAGTCGGGTGTAGAACCGGACCTCCGGGTCCGTCAGTCGGGTGTAGAACTGGACCTGCGGGTCCGTCAGTCGGGTGTAGAACCGGACCTGCGGGTCCGTCAGTCGGGTGTAGAACCGGACCTCCGGGTCCGTCAGTCGGGTGTAGAACCGGACCTCCGGGTCCGTCAGTCGGGTGTAGAACCGGACCTGCGGGTCCGTCAGTGGGGTGTAGAACCGGACCTCCGGGTCCGTCAGTCACGTGTAGAACCGGACCTGCGGGTCCGTCAGTCGGGTGTAGAACCGGACCTCCGGGTCCGTCAGTCGGGTGTAGAACCGGACCTGCGGGTCCGTCAGTCGGGTGTAGAACCGGACCTGCGGGTCCGTCAGTCGGGTGTAGAACCGGACCTCCGGGTCCGTCAGTCGGGTGTAGAACCGGACCTGCGGGTCCGTCAGTCGGGTGTAGAACCGGACCTCCGGGTCCGTCAGTCGGGTGTAGAACCGGACCTCCGGGTCCGTCAGTCGGGTGTAGAACCGGACCTGCGGGTCCGTCAGTCGGGTGTAGAACCGGACCTGCGGGTCCGTCAGTGGGGTGTAGAACCGGACCTCCGGGTCCGTCAGTCGGGTGTAGAACCGGACCTCCGGGTCCGTCAGTCGGGTGTAGAACCGGACCTCCGGGTCCTGGTAGCAGGAGGTGAGGCAAGAAAAAAACAGATCAGTTCTGATGAATGATTGACTGCTGAAGTGCCTCTGAGCCTGAAACAAAACCTGCACTTTAGGGCTCTGAGTGCTCGTCCAGGCAGTAAACTGTATGTTCTCCAGGAACAAAAGAACCTCCTCCACCCCCGACCCTGCAGAGGTCATAGGTCAATCCGACAACTGGCTGCAGTCACGCTTCTATGACCTGCAGCTACTGCTGGAGGATCAGCTTTCCTTCAGAGGGACGCTGCAGCTGTGACAGCGCAGAACCTGCAGCAGAACCGGTCTCTGCTTCAGAACCGGTCTCTGCTTCAGAACTGGTCTCTGCTTCAGAACCAGTCTCTGCTTCAGAACTGGTCTCTGCAACAGAACCGGTCTCTGCAACAGAAACGGTCTCTGCTTCAGAACCGGTCTCTGCAGCAGAACCGGTCTCTGCTTCAGAACCGGTCTCTGCTTCAGAACCGGTCTCTGCTTCAGAACCGGTCTCTGCTTCAGAACCGGTCTCTGCTTCAGAACTGGTCTCTGCAACAGAACCGGATCTCTGCTTCAGAACCGGTCTCTGCAACAGAACCGGTCTCTGCTTCAGAACCAGTCTCTGCTTCAGAACCGGTCTCTGCAGCAGAACCAGTCTCTGCTTCAGAACCGGTCTCTGCAACAGAAACGGTCTCTGCTTCAGAACCGGTCTCTGCAGCAGAACCGGTCTCTGCTTCAGAACCGGTCTCTGCTTCAGAACTGGTCTCTGCAGCAGAACCGGTCTCTGCTTCAGAACCGGTCTCTGCTTCAGAACTGGTCTCTGCTTCAGAACCGGTCTCTGCTTCAGAACCGGTCTCTGCAGCAGAACCAGTCTCTGCTTCAGAACCGGTCTCTGCAACAGAACCGGTCTCTGCAACAGAACCGGTCTCTGCAACAGAACTGGTCTCTGCAACAGAACTGGTCTCTGCTTCAGAACCGGTCTCTGCTTCAGAACCGGTCTCTGCTTCAGAACTGGTCTCTGCTTCAGAACCGGTCTCTGCAACAGAAAAGGTCTCTGCAACAGAACCGGTCTCTGCAACAGAACCGGTCTCTGCTTCAGAACCGGTCTCTGCAACAGAACTGGTCTCTGCAACAGAACTGGTCTCTGCAACAGAAAAGGTCTCTGCTTCAGAACCGGTCTCTGCAACAGAACTGGTCTCTGCAACAGAAACGGTCTCTGCTTCAGAACCGGTCTCTGCTTCAGAACTGGTCTCTGCAACAGAACCGGTCTCTGCTTCAGAACTGGTCTCTGCTTCAGAACTGGTCTCTGCAACAGAAAAGGTCTCTGCAACAGAACCGGTCTCTGCAACAGAACTGGTCTCTGCAACAGAAACGGTCTCTGCTTCAGAACCGGTCTCTGCAGCAGAACCAGTCTCTGCTTCAGAACCGGTCTCTGAAGTAGAACCAGTCTCTGCTTCAGAACCGGTCTCTGAAGTAGAACCAGTCTCTGCTTCAGAACCGGTCTCTACAACAGAATAGGTCTCTGCAACAGAACCGGTCTCTGCAACAGAACCGGTCTCTGCAACAGAACTGGTCTCTGCAACAGAACCGGTCTCTGCTTCAGAACCGGTCTCTGCAACAGAAACGGTCTCTGCTTCAGAACCGGTCTCTGCTTCAGAACTGGTCTCTGCAACAGAACCGGTCTCTGCTTCAGAACTGGTCTCTGCTTCAGAACTGGTCTCTGCAACAGAACCGGTCTCTGCAACAGAACCAGTCTCTGCAACAGAAACGGTCTCTGCAACAGAACCGGTCTCTGCAACAGAACCAGTCTCTGCAACAGAAACGGTCTCTGCTTCAGAACCGGTCTCTGCAGCAGAACCAGTCTCTGCTTCAGAACCGGTCTCTGAAGTAGAACCAGTCTCTGCTTCAGAACCGGTCTCTGAAGTAGAACCAGTCTCTGCTTCAGAACCGGTCTCTACAACAGAATAGGTCTCTGCAACAGAACTGGTCTCTGCAACAGAACCGGTCTCTGCAACAGAACCGGTCTCTGCAACAGAACCGGTCTCTGCAACAGAACCGGTCTCTGCTTCAGAACCGGTCTCTGCAACAGAAACGGTCTCTGCTTCAGAACCGGTCTCTGCAACAGAACCGGTCTCTGCAACAGAACCGGTCTCTGCTTAAGAACCGGTATCTGCAGCAGAACCGGATCTCTGCAACAGAACCGGATCTCTGCAACAGAACCGGTCTCTGCAACAGAACCGGTCTCTGCAGCAGAACGGGTCTCTGCTTCAGAACTGGCCTGTTCTGTTGTAGAGACCACACCGGGCTCAAACCCAGATGAGGCTCCACAATTACCCGGCACAGAGAGAGAAACACCAGGGGAACCAGTACCAGTATCACCTCTGTGTTTCCCAGTCCAGAGTTGAAGGTTCTGGTGCCGGAGGCCGAGACAGTCAGAGATTTCTACATAAAGTCAACGGTAAGGAACAGAATGTTGTAGTAGAAGTCTGAGTTAACCAGAGCCGGTTCAAAGCTGGTGCTTTTATGGTTCTGCAGCAAACTAAGGAGTGAAGGAGGGCTTCATTGATCTGCTACAGTCACACTGTCACTCGCATTCAGGAAAAGACAGGATAGAAACCTCTATTATCTGTTGGTTTGTTATTGGAGAAACATCTCACTGTTCTGGAGGGGATAGTGAAGTCCACACAGTTGGTCACACCTTATATTATGGGATGTTCCCTTCATGTGACTGGCACAGTGCATTCCAGTTTGTAGCCTCAAAACCACCATGTGAGGCTTCTTCAGCTTCCTGGGACCATCTTCTTTTTTTAGGTCTCTTCCTCACGTGTTGCATCCGAACAGTTTACACCCCGAACAACGAGGTTTACACCCCGAACAACGAGGTTTACACCCCGAACAACGAGGTTTACACCCCAAACAACGAGGTTTACACCAAAAACAACGAGGTTTACACCAAAAACAACGAGGTTTACACCCCGAACAACAAGGTTTGCACCTCGCCTGGCGCACCTCTGGCCTTACATTTAATGGGGGGCCTATTTCCCCCCCATCACTCCCCGCCAGTGACGGATGCCCCTGCCTACTGGTGCGTCGGTGGTCAATCCGGTTCGGAGCTGGTGCGTGCCTGGCCGGGCCTTGGGGGGCCGGTGTGTTGGCCGGCCGATGCGCTGGGCCGATATCTTCCTTTGGTTGGTTGGGGCACCTCTTTTAGGGGTGCCAGGTTTGGGATTGTTGGGTGGTCCCTGCTCGGAGGCTCGGCGGGATACGGATCCAGCGTCTCTGCTCGTTCAATCACCTGTTCTGTGCGCACCGTGCGTGGTCGGTTGGACCGGCCCTGGCCTTTGTTGGACGCCTGGTCTCGGTGCTCTGCGTTGCGTGGGGTCAGGACTCGGGAGCTGGTACAACTTGGTGTCCAGGTGCTGGCTGAGCTCGGCCTGGGGATGCTGTCCGTCCGCTGCGGCTATTGGTGGGGCGCCCTGACGTGGGGCAGGGGTGGGGCGCTGGGATGTTGGCGGTGGGGATTGGCCCAGGGTGGTGGTGGCGCGTGGCGGCCGGCCGCGGCCCCTGCAGTGCCGGGGGCCCCTCGTCGGCCGGTCCCTTGTCGGGTCCCTGCTGGGGGGTGGGGTGCCCCTGGGCCCCGGCTCCCCCGGTCCGTTGACCGGCCCGCCCTGGTGCGGCCGGTTGCCGGCGGGGCCCGTGGGCTCGTTTCTGCTGCCCCCCGGGCCCCAGCATAGTAGCCGCTGGATGTTCCCCTGGGGTTCTCCCCTGCTCCTCTCTTGGGGGATGCGGTCGGCCCCGCCCGGGTCCGCCTGGGGCTCTGGGGGTCCTTTGGACATCTTTGCTCCGATCTCCTTCATGTCTGCATCAATTCCTGGGAGACGGATTGATGCCTGCTCACACCAACTATCGAACACTCTTATGGAGAAACCTTATATGCACCAGCATGCTAACACACACACATAGATGTGGGGTCTCTGGTGTTTAAGGATATATTCTTGGGGTGAGGTTATCATTACTAGAGCTTGATTAATCGGTAACCATGAGTTTTTCTGTGAAATTGTTGTATTTTTATATCTATTTTTGCGTGATGTGGTTGTGTAATTCTTAGTTCACAATGTTTGGTTGGTTTTGTCGATGTTCCTTTTTCGTGTTTTGTTTTCCCCCTCTCTCTGCCATCCTGTGGGTATGGAGGCAGACTTCAATGTCTTCCTGTGTTTTCTTTGTTCCCCTTCCTCTCTTGTATTTTCAACTCACCCTCTCTCTTGACATTTTGTTTCCTACCTCTCTTCTTCATCTTCCTTCTTTCTTCTCCTTTATTTTCCGTCTCCGTGTCCATAACATCAGGAAATAAAAACCCAACAATTCATAATAAAGATTTTTCACACATATATCAAGTGGAGGACTATACCAAAAGCTGTACTGCTCCGCTTGTGAAAGTAAATCTGTTGGGCTTCTACTTGGTACTCAGACACCAATTCTGAGATCCACACTGCCAAACAGGACACGTAAAAAAATTAAAATAAAAATAAAACATGAACGTTCTCTGCGAAGAAAAGAGAAAAAAAAAAAAAGGAAACCACAGACTGGTTCCTCCGATCCACTGGATCCAGTTCCTGCTGCCTCATGGCTTCAGCACAACAGACCTGCTCCCTGATCCCAGATCAGGGCCTCTTGTCACCCAAGGGGCTCACCTCTGACACCTGAAGGAGGGGCTCCTCCCTCTGAGCATGCAGATAAGTGATGGGGGGGGGGGTATCTGACGTGAGACCAACAGGGGGCTGAAGTGTGCCGCCTGGCAGCTAAAAGGCTGATCTGAATGAGCAGGCAGGAGATCTGGCAAAGCTCCTTGGAAAATCCTGTTAGGTCCCCAAAACTCAAAAAAAGAAACTTGTTGCTTTGACTGAGCCCCCACCCCCACCGCCACCCTCCCTCCCAGAGACCCCCTCCTGCCCCCGGCGACATCTCTGTCTCTTTGTTCAAAGTGTCTCTTTCCCAGATTTTATCACATTAGTTCCACTGGGAGCTGGAAATCGGCTGTAATTACGGATCCTGTGATGGCAGCAGGTTGGAGGGAGGAGGATGGGTGGGGGTGTGCGGAGCTTAGACTAAGTTTATGTTGGTCCCCACCCACTGATTGCATCTCTAAATGTTCTCTGTTGGTGACAGCAACTTACCTTTGTCTTCTTTGCAGTGAAGATAGAAAGTCTGGAGAAGACCTCATGTTTCCATCACCTTCATCCACCTCTGGTCTCCAAATCAGGCATGCAGCTGTGGCCAAATGTCCTCAGTAAGATTCACTCAGCAGATCCATCACTGCTCTAAACCGTAGTTCTGCTAGCCAAACAGAAGAGGAAAGGAAAACGTCCCACCTGACAGTCGTGACCCACATGGTGCTGGTTCTGTGTATCTGGATCATTGGGTCGGGTCTGAACTCTCTCACAAACCCACCCTGAGGTGGTACCGACCCGAACCACTTCACAGGTGAGCATGTCGTTTTGACTGGATTATTGACGTCATAGGTAAATTAAATGAAAAAACTGACTATACAGGTCCTTCTCAAAAAATTAGCATATTGTGATAAAGTTCATTCTTTTCCATAATGTAATGATAAAAATTAAACTTTCATATATTTTAGATTCATTGCACACCAACTGAAATATTTCAGGTATTTTATTGTTTTAAAACGGATGATTTTGGCATACAGCTCATGAAAACCCAAAATTCCTATCTCAAAAATTAGCATATTTCATCCGACCAAAAAAAGAAAAGTGTTTTTAATATAAAAAAAGTCAACCTTCAAATAATGATGTTCAGTTATGCACTCAATACTTGGTGGGAATCCTTTTGCAGAAATGACTGCTTCAATGCGGCGTGGCATGGAGGCAATCAGCCTGTGGCACTGCTGAGGTGTTATGGAGGCCCAGGATGCTTCGATAGCGGCCTGAAGCTCATCCAGAGTGTTGGGTCTTCTGTGTCTCTCAACTTCCTCTTCACAATATCCCACAGGTTCTCTATGGGGTTCAGGTCAGGAGAGTTGGCAGGCCAACTGAGCACAGTAATACCATGGTCAGTAAACCATTTACCAGTGGTTTTGGCACTGTGAGCAGGTGCCAGGTCGTCTTCATCTCCATAAAGCTTTTCAGCAGATGGAAGCATGAAGTGCTCCAACATCTCCTGATAGCTAGCTGCATTGACCCTGCCCTTGATAAAACACAGTGGACCAACACCAGCAGCTGACATGGCGCCCCAGACCATCACTGACTGTGGGTACTTGACACTGGACTTCAGGCATTTTGGCATTTCCTTCTCCCCAGTCTTCCTCCAGACTCTGGCACCTTGATTTCTGAATGACATGCAAAATTTGCTTTCATCCGAAAAAAGTACTTTGGACCACTGAGCAACAGTCCAGTGCTGCTTCTCTGTAGCCCAGGTCAGGCGCTTCTGCCGCTGTTTCTGGTTCAAAAGTGGCTTGACCTGGGGAATGCGGCGCCTGTAGCCCATTTCCTGCACACGCCTGTGCACGGTGGCTCTGGATGTTTCTACTCCAGACTCAGTCCACTGCTTCCGCAGGTCCCCCAAGGTCTGGAATCGGTCCTTCTCCACAATCTTCCTCAGGGTCCGGTCACCTCTTCTCGTTGTGCAGCGTTTTCTGCCACACTTTTTCCTTCCCACAGACTTCCCACTGAGGTGCCTTGATACAGCACTCTGGGAACAGCCTATTGGTTCAGAAATGTCTTTCTGTGTCTTACCTTCTTGCTTGAGGGTGTCAATGATGGCCTTCTGGGCAGCAGTCAGGTCGGCAGTCTTACCCATGATTGCGGTTTTGAGTAATGAACCAGGCTGGGAGTTTTTAAAAGCCTCAGGAATCTTTTGCAGGTGTTTAGAGTTAATTAGTTGATTCAGATGATCAGGTTAATAGCTCGTTTAGAGAACCTTTTCATGATATGCTCATTTTTGAGATAGGAATGTTGGGTTTTCATGAACTATATGACAAAATCATCAGTTTTAAAACAATAAAAGACCTGAAATATTTCAGTTGGTGTGCAATAAATCTAAAATATATGAACGTTTAATTTTTATCATTACATTATGGAAAAGAATGAACTTTATCACAATATGCAAATTTTTTGAGAAGGACCTGTAGATTAAAAAAACTTTCATTTTTACAAAAATATGACATAATGCAGCTTTAATGTGCTTAAATAACCTGAAGCAAAACAAATACATGTATGTATCGATCATATATGTAAATACTGAGGAGTGAAGAGGTGAAGCATGTGTTTGACTGATTAATAATATATATATATATATATATATATATATATATATATATATATATATATATATATATATATATATATATATATATATATATATAATTCTGGCATATGGTGCCACACCTGAAAAGTTCTTGCCCCCTCTCTTGCCACCCCATAAATATTGTGGAGGTTAACCAGTCAGATATTATCATGGTTTATTTAATGAGACGATGATGAATATGGGTTGTTGTCATTCAGATAGATACTATAAGTTATATTTAAAACTCCTTCTATGCGCCCCTTTTTAACTTTCAGCCCCTGCCCCTCTAAAGGTCTCTGCACGGCCCTGTAAAGTACAATGAGGGCGGAGCTACAACACAGTCCACTGATTGGAGGACAGAAAAACGTCTCAGCTCGAGACAAGAATGAAACATGCGAGTGCGTGATTGTTATGGTCGCACTAGAATGACGCCATGTTGGGTGTTTGAGTTTAGCCCCGCCTATCCAGGTAGATTGAGCTTCTCAGGTTTGGTGTTTCCACCAAGGTGCTTCATGTGGCTGGTTCTACTCAGCTCAACTCAACGTTATGTTTGCAGTGATGAAAACATGAAGCACCAAGTAGAGAAGCTCAGTAAAGCTGAATTATGAAGCCATCTCTTAGCAGATTCTACTGACCGAAGAACCAGAACCAAGTCACTGGGTCACCAGAAACCTGTTTGATCCTCCCTCTGGTTCATTCTGCCTTTCTTTGGAGGAACATGTTGTATGGAGATGTTTAGCTTTAACAGAGAGCTGAAGCTGCCTTCAGGTTTCTAGGACCAATGCAATGATTGAAGCTGCAGGTCCTCAGAGCTGGTGGTGACAACCTGGTCCATGCGTCTTTAAAACATCGTCCTCTGAGTGAAGCTGAGCTCCAGAAAGTCACAGATGTGTTGATGAAGGCAGCCCAGAACCAAGAACCTCAGATCTGAAGTTCAACTCATCTCTGAAGGAAATAAAACCAGTGAAACCAGTTCAAATGGAGCAGAGCTGCTGGAATGAGTCCCTGAACCACAGCGGATGTTCCTCCACCTTCATTCTTCCCATCCAGGAGTGCAGAAACGCTGACGTGACTTTATCTGAAGCTGCAGCTCCTGAATCATCACAGATGTGATCGGTCCAGATGTTCCATCCAGAACCCATTTTTCTCCGTTCCTAGAGGTTCTACCGGGATGCAGAGCGTCTCTCCCGTGGAACCCTCCAATGTTCCACATGAACCTAAAGTTTTATTAACATGAAAAGTTGCATGGTGGACAAAAACTGATGATCAGAGCTTTTATTATTTGACTCTAGGAGGTTCTGAGGACATCCGTCCCAGGATCGTCCGTTTCTACAGGACCTTAATAATTGGATGTTTTCCCGGAGGAATAAGGGAACCCAAACTTCTTTGTCCTCTGCAGGTTTCCTCCTCCGTTATTTCGCCTCCGTCACTAATTGGTCCTGAAACACACGGGGTGAATAAGAAGCAGAAGTCCTGCGAGGCGGCCCCCATTCAGCCCAGATATGTAACCGGACCCCTCTGTGTTATTAGGTGCTAGTTAGAGTCGGACCTTCAGACCGGCTCTATTGTCTGGACGCTCCAAAGCTGAGATTATGTGTTCGGGTTAAAAACAACAGAAAGAACCCCCCCGGGTCTTAAATGGGCTCAATAGGAGCCTGGAGACGGTTTTCCACATTAGGGAGCAGCTCAGTGAGCTGGTCAGGTTGCTGTGGTTCACCTGGAGCCGCTGGCGCCCAGCAGGACTCCTGCTTTCATCCTTTGTCCCCCCCAACAGGAAGGGGAGGAGCTTTTATTCTGCCATGCAGCTGGTAGCGGACACGCCTTCAGGTCTTCATCCTCCTCCCCACCTCCTGCTCCTAATCATCATCATCATCAGGTCAAAGTTCAGACAGAATCCAACCACGGTGATCATCTTCAGAAGATAAACTGAGATAGATGATGCTGATTCCACTAAAAACTGTCAAATAGTCCCTTAATTTAAGACTGAATCAGATGCCACCTTCAAAATGATCATTGACTGGGATACAAATCAGAACCAGAGAATCCATAAAGAACAGTTTTTCTACTGTTTGTGGCACAAGCCTGTGGTTTCCTCAGTGGTGAGTCGCATCATTTAACTCCATAATGGACCGACACAACAGAAAAACACATTTCTGCCTTTGTCTGACTGAAGTCGAACCAAAATGGCCTACTCCTAATCGAGCTAACGCACTCAGATAATGCTGTTAGAAAGCTGAATTTCTCTGCATGAAAACAACATCCCAGCTTAGTCTGACCAGTGCCCCCTGCTGGAAGGGGGAATAACAACATGGATACGAAAACAACACAGCAACAAGTGTAGCACAATCAGACAGTACAGTAGTTACTAAATGTTCTGTGCTGCAGCATTGTTCTCCTTCATTTCTTCCCTCATTCTGCAAATAATGCATGAATTCTGACAAGACACAAGTTTCTGTCTTTGGACCAGAAGTTCTTAAACAGAAACTGATTAGTCAATCACTTCATCTGGATGGCATTAAATTGGCCCCCAGTAATAACGTAAAGAACCTCGGCGTTACTTTGACTAGGACATGACATTTAAATCCCATGTTAAACAGGTTTCTAGGATTTCCGTCTTTCACCTCCGGAATATTGTTAACATTAGAAACATCCTGTCCAGGAGTGATGCTGAGAAACTAGTCCATGCATTTGTTACCTCAAGGCTGGACTACTGTAATTCTTCCCAGTAACTGAACATCCACTGTGTCCTGTTATCAACTTTTTACTTTCTGTAACATAGAAAGTTCTCTTATATCAGATCTTCTGTTCCTTCTGTGTTTCTGCTCTTTCTTCTTGAACCCCCAGACGGTCGTGGCAGATGGCCGCTCCTACTGAGCCTGGTTCTGGTTCTGTTGGAGGTTTCTTCCTGTTAAAGGAACAGGGGGCAGGATTTGTAAATAAAATAAACATCCATGTCCATTTTTTTAATGCTGTTGGGTGATGAACCGTTATAAACCAAAAAGAATGAGCCCACCCACATTTTCTTAAACTGGCTGTGCTGCAAAATGTGCTGCAGTTCGGGGCCCGACTTTCCCGCGCTGTCAAACATGTGTGACGTCAATTGACACGGCGTGCGCGTTCTCGACAGCTTTAAAAGAGGAAGAAAAATGGTCGCAGACCTCCATTGATTTAATTGTGAGAATGGATTCTTCTCTTCTGCAACTGGGAAACGACCAAGGACGACTCACAGCCCACTAAAAAGTGGAGCTAAAAAACAGAAGTATGTCACTGTGAAGAGGTATGTTTTTTTGTGAAGCGTTTGTGCGCGTTCCCGTGCGGCTGGCTGCAGTAACTTGCACCGCCGGCCGCGTCGCTCGTAAGTTTTGTTTCTTCATTCTGCCCCATGCTCCTTTAAAGGGGAGTTTTTCCTCTCCACCGTCGCTACATGCTTGCTCAGTATGAGGGATTGCTGAAGGATTGCTGAGGTTAGAGTCTGCATCATCGGGACACAACCTCAAGTCAACGACTCGATGCAATCTGCTGGAATTCGTAGATAGAAAACTGTTTGAATTGTTCTTGTAAAGTATAGAAATATATTGAATAGAATTGAACTGAAAATATCCTGCTTTTACTTCGTCTGCTTCACTGCTGCCAGCATCTGTTTACTATCAGTGTGACGCTCTAGGCCAACCAGAGCAATCTAACGTTAAAGGGCGCATGTTGCCACCTAGTGTCGCGGAGTCAAACAAATTTCATTCAATAATTACATTTTCTGAATGACATGTAAACTGGTATAAAGGCTTCCACTCTGGTTAAGCTATACTAGCTCTATTATTGCTGTAGTTGCATTTAGATGTGCATGTAAACGTACTGAGTGACAGCAGCAGAGCACGCTCCATCATTGATTTTGCATTATCTGACCATTCCTGTGTTTTCTTTGAAAGCGCCATGTCTGCTAAACTATCTAGCTACAATAAAACTTGTATAAAAAGCGTTTTCTCAGGGACAGTTCAGCTGAAACCTTAAAACGAATTTACACTCCCACCTCACCCCCATCCCCCTTCATTCTCCAACTCAGTAAACAAGCGGGTAGATGCAATTTTCTCTAAAATCTCAGACATCATGGATTCCATTGCTCCAACTAAAGTGAAAGTAGTCTCAGGTAGAAAGAAGTCTCAGTGGATGAATGATCCACTGGTACGTAGTGAAAAAAGAGAGTGTCGACGAGCCGAGAGAAAATGGCGGAAAACTCGACTCCAGGTTCACTGTGAGATCTACAAAGAGAGACTAAACAGATATCAGCTAACTATAAAAGATGCTAGGAAATCGTTCTTTTCTGAAATCATCAACAGAAACATTAATAATGCACAGACTCTATCTGCAACAGTGGAAAGACTAACTAATCCTTTAGTGACAGTAGCCCCTGAACTAAACTCTACCAGGGCCTGCAATGAATTTGCAGCTTTTTCACTGAAAAGATTCTAACAATTAGACGGTCAATCTGTACCTCAATATCAAACCCACAACCAGTGCCATCCCCAATCAACAACAATGTAGAGAAAATCTCTGAATTCCACGAATTAAACCAGAACAGCCTTGAAAAAATCATTATCCAATTAAGCTCCTCCTCCTGCTGTCTTAATATCCTACCCACAGCTTTTCTAAAGAAAGTTCTTTCTGTTATTGTGGCTGATCTTGTTCAAATAGTGAACTCATCCCTGCTATCAGGTGTCTTCCCTCAGGCTTTAAAAACAGCAGTTATTAAACCACTGCTAAAGAAGAAAAATCTAGACAACACGTTAATGCAGAACTACAGGCCGATCTCTAATCTCCCATTCATCAGTAAGATTATTGAAAAAGCTGATTCAGCAGTTAAATAGCTTCCTAACAACGACAAACCGTTTTGATGCTTTTCAGTCTGGTTTCCGCGCTCACCACAGCACCGAGACTGTCCTCGTCAAAGTATTTAATGACATCCGCATAAATACAGACTGTGGAAGAACCACAGTGCTGGTTCTGTTGGACCTCAGTGTTGATCATGATATTTTATTGGAACGACTAGAGAGCTGGGTCGGACTCTCTGGTACAGGACTTGGCTGGTTTGAGTCTTACCTAAAAAACAGGGACTTCTATGTTTCAATAGGAAACTTTTCATCAGAACGAACAGAAATCACATGTGGGGTTCCCCAGGGCTCCATCCTGGGGCCCCTCTTATTTAATATCTACATGCTCCCACTATGCAAGATTATAGCAATCAATAACATTAGCTACCATAACTACGCGGATGACACTCAGCTCTACATTACAATGTCACCAGGTGACTCTGAACCCATTCAAACCCTAAATCAATGCATCGAGCAAATCAATGGATGGATGTGTCATAACTTTCTCCAGCTGAATAGAAACAAAACTGAAGTGATTATTTTTGGACCTAAAGAGGAACGATCAACAATCAGCACACAGCTTCAGTTAATCCAGCTAGAAACTACTGATCAGGTCTGAAATCTAGGTGTAGTAATGGACTCAGACCTGAACCTCCAGGGTCACATAAAGGTCAATAACAAGGTCAGCCTTCTATCACCTGAAGAACATTTCTAGGATTAAAGGACTGATGTCGCAACAGGACCTAGAAAAACTCATCCATGCGTTTATCTTTAGTGGGATTGATTACTGCAACAGCGTCTTCACAGGTCTGCCTACAAAGTCAATCAGACAGCTGCAGCTGATCCAGAACGCTGCTGCTCGTGTTCCTCACTAGAACCAGGAAAGTAGAGCACATCACCCCAGTTCTAAAGTCCTTACACCGGCTCCCTGTAGCTCAGAGAATACACTTCTAAATACTTTTACTAGTTTATAAATCATTACATGGCTTAGCACCAAAGTATGTTGAAGACCTGTTGTCATGGTACCAACCACCAAGACCACTCAGGTCCTCCAACTCTAGCCTACTAAACATCCCTAGACTCAGAACTAAACATGGAGAAGCAGCTTTCAGTTTCTATGCTCCCCTTATCTGGAACAGACTTCCTGACGAGTGTAGAGCTGCTGAAACTCTGAACTGCTTTAAATCGAGACTAAAAACCATCTGTTTAGAATTGCCTTTGAGTAAATGCTTGATGTTATATGTATGAAATGTGTTCATGCTCTCTTGCTTTTTTTTATTTTTCTCTTGCTTTATTGTGTATCATGTGTAATGTGTGTTTCTTTTATGTGTTTCTTTTAAATCACCAAATCATGTAAAGCACCTTGAATTACCCTGCTGTTGAAAGTGTGCTATACAAAATAAAACTGCCTTGCCTCTACTTTCCTGGTTCTAGTGAGGAACACGAGCAGCAGCGTTCTGGATCAGCTGCAGCTGTCTGATTGACTTTGTAGGCAGACCTGTGAAGACGCTGTTGCAGTAATCAATCCCACTAAAGATAAACGCATGGATGAGTTTTTCTAGGTCCTGTTGCGACATCAATCCTTTAATCCTATAAATGTTCTTCAGGTGATAGAAGGCTGACCTTGTTATTGACCTTTATGTGACCCTGGAGGTTCAGGTCTGAGTCCATTACTACACCTAGATTTCAGGCCTGATCAGTAGTTTCTAGCTGGATTAACTGAAGCTGTGTGCTGACTGTTGATCGTTCCTCTTTAGGTCCAAAAGTAATTACTTCAGTTTTGTTTCTGTTCAGATGGAGAAAGTTATGACACATCCATCCATTGATTTGCTCGATGCATTGATTTAGAGTTTGGATGGGTTCAAAGTCACCTGGTGACATCATAATGTAGAGCTGAGTATCATCTGCATAGTTATGGTAGCTAATTTTATTGGTTGTTATAATCTGGGCTAGTGGGAGCATGTAGATATTAAATAAGAGGGACCCCAGCATGGAGCCCTGGGGAACCCCACATGTGATTTCTGTTCGTTCTGATGAAAAGTTTCCTATTGAAACAAAGAAGTTCCTGTTCTTTAGGTAAGACTCAAACCAGCCAAGTACTGGCATGTGGTCTAAAGGTGAGCGTACAGGTGGGTGGTATGATGGACCATGCTGTGTAAGTTCAGGTTTCCTGTTTTTCTTTCTGCTGTTCTCTGGAACGATGGTTAGGACAGTACTGCAGGTGGAGGTAAGGTGGAGCTGTCTGGTCAGATTGACTCATTCTCAGTCTGCCTGCTTATTTCTCTCAGTGATTGTGACTCTAATATCCGTTTGTTGTATTCAGCGCTTCACTGATGCGACACCCAGCAGACAACCTGTTCTGAATATCTGGACTTTTTTCCGCTATTGCAGCTGTTCTCAGTCAGAACAAAGCGACAGAGAACATGTGACCGGGTCCTTTTAAAGAACTCCCTCCAGTTTGAGTCGAACATCCAGATCCTCACATCAGTGATGACAGGAACATGTTTACATCTGGCTGCTGTCAGCCAGGATCACAGATCTGGAGAACAGGTTGGAACTAAAGTCCCACTGTGGAACGTTCAGGTTCATCTGTAGGGAAAAAGTGAATCAATGTCCATGAAAAAGATATGATGAAAGTTTAGGACCATGAGACCCACCTGGAGATGGAATGTTGCCCACTGCTCCTTCATCTTCACACAGTAACCCTCCTCTTCCTCCTCTTCCTCCTTAACTCCTGGAGTTAACCAGCCGACCCCCCACCTCCGCCTGTGAATGGGTGGAGGTCTGTGGGTTGGAGTGCTCCTCTTTGTGCTCCAGCTGATCACTGAAGTGTGATGTCAGCAGGACTCGGATTGTTCGGGAGACTCTTTTTTTATTGGATAAGTGGAGCGGCTTCCTTTGTGCCTTTGAGCCCGAGGTGGCCCGTTGGGCTCTTAATCACGGGTCCTGAGATACGTTGTGTTCAGGGGCCACAGGATGAAAGAGCGCCGCCCCATTCAGAACAAGCTGTTGATCTCCAGCTCGGGAAGGTAAACAAGCGGCAAAGAAAAGGCGGAGCTTCAGAGCCGGGTCGGCGCTGTGGGGGTTCTGAACTCCAGAGGAGAAGTTCTGTTTCTTTTGTCAGAGCCTCAGAACAGTTCCCCAGACTTGGTTCCAGTAAACGGTCCTAGATGTGATTCTTTCTCGGGTTTATAAAGAGCGGTTGGACCGCAGCATCAGAACCAAAGCAGCTGATGTTCTGATCCGTTTGGTTTTTTTAGCTGCCTTTAGGCTCAGATGAGGAGCTGCAGAGAAACGGTCCATCTGTCAGAACAAGTCAGAACAGTTCAGGGACTCACACCAAACCACTGATGGACCAGAACCTTCCAGTCAGAAGTTCTATAGAGGATCCAGATCTGAACTGGAACCATCAGGTGAAAATGGGTTCTGTTGGACTTATTTCTGCCAGATCAACAGCATCTCATCTCAGGAACCCAGAAGAACTGGGTTTAAAGGATGTTTATCCCTGGTTTCCCTAATCCCTCTCAGCAGCCCCTCCCTCCGTGTTCCAGGCCCGGCCCGGCCCGCTCCGCTCCGCAGGGATCGGATCAGATTAGCTGCAGTCGTGTGACTAAACTGCAGCTTTAGAAACCCAGCTCAGATCCGACGCTCACACTCCTGTCAGCTCTCTGACAGCAGATTAAGGGGGGAACGTCTGCTGCCTGAAGGTGGCGCTGCAGGAGGATGGGATCTATCTGATCCTTCATTTGGACCGCGCTCAGTAGGTCCAACACTCAGAACTCCAGAGTCGTTTTTAAACATCTGCAGAATCCTCCGTTGAAACAAGGGTTCTGGAACGATGCGGAGGTCTTGGTTCCCACCTGGTCTTGGCTTTGGATTATTTGTGGTTATTGATTTTTGTCCCTGATGATGTTCCGTAGAACCTCATTCCTTTGGGTTGAGATTCTTTGTTACCTCCAACAAGGAGGTCATGTTTTCTCCAGGCTTTGTTTGTCTGTCTGTTAGGAACATAACTGAAAAAGTTCAGGAAATGTCCACAGTGGGACCAGGAACAGGTGATGAGGATATGGGAATGATCTGGGTCACCTTCAGGGGGGTTGTCTTTGTTGTGTTCTGGTCGATTTTAGTCTTTGGGTTCTGGTTCGGACAGATCTTCTCTGAGCAGGATCATCTCAGTTCTCCTGTCACCCATCCACCTTCTCAGTGATTAAAGTCAGTCCGATTCCAGAACCCTCTGCCAGATTATTCCTTTCTCAATTATCCTGAGTCTTCCATGTGGTTATTCCAAAATTCCTGTCATTGACCTCCTGTTCCTATCCTGCCTGGTCTTAGAAGGTATTCAGGCATCTGGAGGAGGAACCAAACTGTCTCCCTCAGGAACAACCAAGGAACCACCAAGACTGGCCTGGAAGCATCATTGTTCATAGAGAAACCAGTTTAACATCAATGAGGCCTGAGAAAGAAGTTCCAGCATCAACATTTTCAAGTTGGACTGAACATTGCAGCTGACCACATGAAGAAGCCCAAAGTCTCCTGGAGGAAACCAGACCAACATAAAGAGGTTTGGACACAAGAGATGTCTGGAGAAGTAAGACTTGAACACCATGTAGTAACTGTACAAGCACAGTGGTGGCAGCATGATGTCGTGGGACTGAGGGCCACAGGAGGCCCCTCAAAGGTTTATAGGATGTCTTGCTAAAGGCCACCAGGGTCTGGGGAGAACATAGGAACCTTATGAGACCATACAGAAATAATCTGACTGTGTTAGAGGTTCTGATTCAAAAGCTGATGAAGATTCTGGTCCATCATAGAGATGATGAAGATTCTGGTCCATCATGGAGATGATGAAGACTCTGGTCCATCATAGAGATGATGAAGACTCTGGTCCATCATAGAGATGATGAAGATTCTGGTCCTTGATGAAGACTCTGGTACATCATGGAAATGATGAAAACTCTGGTCCATCATAGAGATGATGAAGAATCTGGTTCATAATGGAAATGATGAAGACTCTGGTACATCGCAGAGGTGATGAAGATTCTGGTCCATGATGAAGATTCTGGTCCATCATGGAGATGATGAAGACTCTGGTACATCATGGAGATGATGAAGACTCTGGTACATCATGGAGATGATGAAGACTCTGGTACATCATGGAGATGATGAAGACTCTGGTACATCATGGAAATGATGAAGACTCTGGTACATCATGGAGATGATGAAGATTCTGGTCCATCATGGAGATGATGAAGACTCTGGTCCATCATGGAGATGATGAAGATTCTGGTACATCATGGAGATGATGAAGATTCTGGTCCTTGATGAAGATTCTGGTCTATCATGGAGATGATGAATATTTTTGTTTATCATGGAGATGATGAAGATTCTGGTTCATCATGGAGATGATGAAGATTCTGGTCCATCATGGAGATGATGAATATTTTTGTTTATCATGGAGATGATGAAGATTCTGGTACATCATGGAGATGATGAAGACTCTGGTTCATCGTAGAGATGATGAAGACTCTGGTCCTTGATGAAGACTCTGGTCCATCAATTAGATGATGAAGACTCTGGTCCATCATGTAGATGATGAAGATTCTGGTCCTTGATGAAGACTCTGGTCCATCATGGAGATGATGAAGATTCTGGTCCTTGATGAAGACTCTGGTCCATCATGGAGATGATGAAGATTCTGGTCCATCGTGGAGATGATGAAGACTCTGGTCTATCATGGAAATGATGAAGATTCTGGTCCTTGATGAAGATTCTGGTCTATCATGGAGATGATGAAGATTCTGGTCTATCATGGAGATGATGAAGACTCTGGTACATCATGGAGATGATGAAGATTCTGGTCCTTGATGAAGACTCTGGTCCATCATGGAGATGATGAAGATTCTGGTCCTTGATGAAGACTCTGGTCCATCATGGAGATGATGAAGATTCTGGTCCTTGATGAAGACTCTGGTCCATCATGGAGATGATGAAGATTCTGGTCCTTGATGAAGACTCTGGTCCATCATGGAGATGATGAAGACTCCTGTCCATCATGGAGATGATGAAGATTCTGGTCACCTGTAGAACAGGGGAGGTTCTGGATCTTGGGCCAGGAGGATTTGGTTCTTCAGAACATCTCAGAAATTGGTAAATGGCACAAAGACAGAAGTTTCCTGTTTACTGACCAAGGAGAGAAGCAGACGGATGGAGCCGGGATTGAACCAGCAACCCACTGGTTACAGGATGGACTCCTACCAGCTCCTCCAGTTAAATCCCAGTCTGAAGCTTACTGGTCTTCATCCGAATCTCTGGGTTCTGCTTTGGTTTTACTGGTGAAGATGATGGAACATTGATTCTGTATCTTTTCTGCAGAGCTTCATCTCATGGACACCAACGTCTCCACGGTTGTCCTCCATGTTCCTGGTCCACCTGTGTCCCTGCAGCAGCTGATGGTTTGTGGGCGGAGCTTCCTCCTCCCAGCCTCATCCATCGATACGACAAGAAGAAGAAGAAAAGCAGCTCCACCACCAGCTGAGCTCAGCGGAGGAACATCCTGACCTCCTGCAGAGGAGGAACTCATCTGGGATGGTGGTGGAGATGTCATCCATCAGGCTGCAGAGGAGCATCCATCACTTTATTAAACTGCCTGGCCCAAAGATATTCATACCCCTGGCAGATTTAGGTTTTGTCATGTTTGTGTAAGGAGGACCCAGATGCAGCGCAGTAAAATGAAAAGATTTAATTACAACTAAAAACCATCAGTAGCTGGGATGGAAGGCAGAATGGGTGAAGAAACAGAGAGGAAGACCAGGAGGAATAAGGACTAACTATGAACCTGAGAGAAGCTGGAGAGCATTAGAGTGAAGAAAACAGAACTAACTGGGACTAATAATGGATAAGAATCAATAGAAACCTAATAAAATAAACAAGGAATGAACACAGAAAAACTGTGAAAAAACGTAGTGGAAGGAAAAAAAACCAAGTGACACAACAAAACACCAAGAAGTAATTAAAGGGGTTAAGGTGAACTGAATAAGGAAATTAAATAACTAAAACCTCACATCATAACAGGTTAAAAGTTGTAAAGAGGCTATATGCAACTTTTCCCCCAAAATAAA
Organism: Valencia hispanica; assembly: GCA_963556495.2. NCBI lineage: Eukaryota > Metazoa > Chordata > Actinopteri > Cyprinodontiformes > Valenciidae > Valencia > Valencia hispanica. Next base: position 61,360,996 of record OY747702.1, on the reverse strand, counting down.
CGTAACAATAGACTTTTTATTTGACCATTTCTGACTCAAACATCTCCTGATGATCATACTGACACCTTGGCAGCTCACAGTGGTGCACCTATGAGCCTGGATCCAATTTTTTCTATTTTCTGTCGGGTCGGATTTTCCCGCGCTGTCTACGGATGTGACATCAAGCGCGTTCATGTTAAACGTTTCAGATCACTCTGCCACCACCGCTAGTCAGCTGTTAGCCTTCACTCGCAAGCAGTGCAATGCATTGTGGGAATACAGAGAAGAGACCCAGGACAACTCTGACACTAACAGTAACTCCACATAAGACTAAAAAAGTTAAACCCCTGACAAGTGCCCGAAAAAGATAGAAGATTTAGAGCGACCGGCGCACGAGCGGCTCCTGCTGGAGGAGAACGCGTCCCCCGGCTCCTGCTGGAGGAGGACGCGTCCCCCGGCTCCAGGTGAGGAGGACACGTCCCCCGGCTCCTGCTGGATGAGGACGCGTCCCCCGGCTCCAGGTGAGGAGGACACGTCCCCCGGCTCCTGCTGGATGAGGACGCGTCCCCCGGCTCCTGCTGGAGGAGGACGCGTCCCCCGGCTCCTGCTGGAGGAGGACGCGTCCCCCGGCTCCTGCTGGAGGAGGACGCGTCCCCCGGCTCCTGCTGGAGGAGGACGCGTCCCCCGGCTCCAGGTGAGGAGGACACGTCCCCCGGCTCCTGCTGGATGAGGACGCGTCCCCCGGCTCCAGGTGAGGAGGACACGTCCCCCGGATCCAGGTGAGGAGGACACGTCCCCCGGATCCAGGTGAGGAGGACACGTCCCCCAGCTCCTGCTGGAGGAGGACGCGTCCCCCGGCTCCTGCTGGAGGAGGACGCGTCCCCCGGCTCCTGCTGGAGGAGGACGCGTCCCCCGGCTCCAGGTGAGGAGGACACGTCCCCCGGCTCCTGCTGGATGAGGACGCGTTCCCCGGCTCCAGGTGAGGAGGACACGTCCCCCGGATCCAGGTGAGGAGGACACGTCCCCCGGATCCAGGTGAGGAGGACACGTCCCCCAGCTCCTGCTGGAGACACGTCCCCCGGATCCAGGTGAGGAGGACACGTCCCCCAGCTCCTGCTGGAGGAGGACGCGTCCCACGGATCCTGGAGGAGGAGGACACGTCCCCCGGATCCAGGTGAGGAGGACAAGTCCCCCAGCTCCTGCTGGAGGAGGACGCGTCCCACGGATCCTGCTGGAGGAGGACATGTCCCCCGGCTCCTGCTGGAGGAGGACGCGTCCCACGGATCCTGGAGGAGGACACGTCCCCCGGCTCCAGGTGAGGAGGACACGTCCCCCGGCTCCTGCTGGAGGAGGAGGACGCGTCCCCCAGCTCCTGCTGGAGGAGGACACGTCCCCCGGCTCCTGCTGGAGGAGGAGGACGCGTCCCCCAGCTCCTGCTGGAGGAGGACACGTCCCCCGGCTCTTTCAGGAAGCGTCTGAAGAGGAGCAACAATCTGTCTTTAAAACGAACAACGAAGCAAAGAGGATTTTTAGATTTTTCAGCCTGTCAGACCGGACCCAGGGAAAAACAGAGTAGGAAGGCCACTGATTATTCCTCCCTTCTGTCCCTGTTTCACCGAGGCTGTTAGGACCCCGGTGGGGGGGCCCCGGGCCCTCGGCCCCCCGATTGTGTCTCTGTACCAAAGCACTCTTCTATAGCTTTTTGATTGGCTTTCAATCCCTGCGCCGCTGACAGGCGGTGGGGGGGTAAAAACGGGACAGATGGGGCTGATTGTTGCTCTCTACGCACATTAAGGAGGAGGAGACATCTGCAGAGTAAACACTGAGACGTCCCACTGACAGAACCAGAACCTTTAAACGGGTCGGAGCTCCAGTGATCACACACACACAAATCCTACACAATCTGTGGGTTCCCGTTGCCATGGCAACAGAGGATGCTGCAGCCTGATTGGCCGACCGGTGTCTGAAGCATCAAGTTGTCCTTTCAGTCCAGCAGACGGGGAAAGTTCTACTGGATCGGGTCCAGTTTGGGTCCAGACCTGCTGATCAGACCCAGTGATGATGGAACGTCAGAACCGGGTCATCAGGTCAAAGGTCACGTCTTCCAGCCTGATCAAAACTTTGTTTTTGGAGCTGAAATATTTCTACAGGAAGGAATAAAATCAGTTGGTTCTGATTCTGACCCGTTCTAAAGTTTCCTTTGGTTCTCACTATTCATCTAGTTTAGTTCTAACAGAACCGTCTCACTGCAGCTGTTTTCTGGAGGTTCTTGTTCTGGTTCTTTTCCGGTTTTGATCAAAGCTGAAGCACATTCCCACGGATCGGTCCAGAACCTCCTGGAATTGGAGCTCGATGACGTTCTGCAGAGATTCCTCCGGGTTCTGGACATCCGGCTCAGAACCAGGCTCATGTTGAGGTCCGATGTAAAGCTGGAACAGAATGAAAGAAGCTTTTCAGGCTGATGAGGAGCAGAGGTCAGAGGTCGCAGCATAGACGAGCAGCGTGCTGGATTTAATGCCCGCCTTTTTGTCTCTGCACGTTTTGTTTTGTCCGCCGAGCGCGGACGCCCCGGGACCTCGCGTGACAAAGCCGGGTCATCGGCAGGATTAGTCCTGCAGGACGGCGTTCCCATTAGACCGTCCAGAACTTCCAGGCTCGGTGTTCCGAGTCTGGAATGTTGTAAACTGGGTCTGAACTAATCAGGCTGCCTTTGTCTCTGGAGACGCCCTCCCAGCAAGGCATGATGGGTAAACCCGCGACACGCAGCAGAACAGATCTGCGGCTTCTGCTGCTGCAGGAAATCAGGTCCAGTTCTCCCAAAGTTCCACTGATAGAACCTGAGCTGCCGGGTTCTACAGCAGGAGGATCGTTCTGGACCAGAACCCCAGTTTTAGGTTCTGTGTTCATGTTGGCGCCGTCAGCTGCACACGCGTGTGCACGTACGTGTGTGTGTGTGTGTGTGTGTGTGCACACACGTACACACACACACACACAGTGACTGCAGACAAAGCGAGCTGTTAGTGGGACTCGGTCCACTGAACCCTGAAACATCCTGAGGCCTCAGACTGAAACTGAAACTTCTCCTGCTGCAGCTCGGCCCGGTTCAGGGCTTCTCGGTTCTGATCGGACCGGCCCGGGATATTATCCTGCTGCAGCAGATGAGCTGCTGAGGTGAGAAATAAGGAGCAGCTCCTGAATCAGCAGTCAGCCAATCAGAAGGAGGATTTTCAGCCAATCAGATTATTATCCTGTTTTATGGTTAAACTTCAGACAGTTTTTCCATCAGCAGCGAGTATCTAGAGACAACCTCTAGTTCTAGAGAAATAATCTTCTTCTTCTTCTTCTTCTTCTTCTTCTTCTTCTTCTTCTTCTTCTTCTTCTTGTGGATCATCTGATGAACAGATCATCTTCTGGCTGCAGAAGGTCCGCATGTCTTAAACACGGTTCTGGAAGGTTTCAGGAAGCGGTGAGCAGAATGCTTCATCATGGAGACACCAGCTGCTCTGTGGTTCTAACCATGAGGACCTGCAGCTTCTCATCAGGTCCAACAGATCCTGTGGGCCTCCTAAACCCTGCTCCTTGTCTTCAGGACAATGAGGCTGGTCTCCAGCTCCATCTCATTAGCCGCCGTTTGGCCTGGGAATTATCCTCAGCGCTGAGTAAACAGAACTCCCAGAGGCTCCTTCAGTGCTGTGAAAGGATCCCAGAAGGATTCATTAAAGCTGCTGATGATCCGAGTGAAGCTGCAGCATGAGAAAGGTCACATCCAGCTCCCAGTCAACCCCACAGCGTCCTGCTGCAGGTGTCAGAGTCCAGAACCACATCCGGGCCTCCGTGGGTCCGGTGGGACCGTCCCTGATCCAGCGTCAGTGTTTTACTGAAGGTGTGATGTCACAGTGATGCGTTCAGGAACCAGGAAGTTTATTAGTATCCATCAAAAGTTCAGGAAAATTCATCTAAGGAGAAACGGAGGGATGCTGAATATCAGCTTTAACCAATAAACAAAGATGGCCGCCCCATGCTAGTGCACGGCCACACGTGCACACGCGTACACACACACGTGCACGTATGTGTGTGTGTGTGTGTGTGTGTGTGTCTGTGTGTGTCTGTGTGTGTCTGTGTGTGTCTGTGTGTGTGTCTGTGTGTGTCTGTGTGTGTCTGTGTGTGTGTCTGTGTGTGTCTGTGTGTGTGTGTGTGTGTGTGTGTGTGTCTGTGTGTGTCTGTGTGTGTGTGTCTGTGTGTGTCTGTGTGTGTGTGTGTGTGTGTCTGTGTGTGTCTGTGTGTGTCTGTGTGTGTCTGTGTGTGTGTCTGTGTGTGTCTGTGTGTGTCTGTGTGTGTGTCTGTGTGTGTCTGTGTGTGTGTGTGTGTGTGTGTGTGTGTCTGTGTGTGTCTGTGTGTGTGTGTCTGTGTGTGTCTGTGTGTGTCTGTGTGTGTGTCTGTGTGTGTCTGTGTGTGTCTGTGTGTGTGTGTGTGTGTGTCTGTGTGTGTGTGTCTGTGTGTGTCTGTGTGTGTGTCTGTGTGTGTCTGTGTGTGTGTGTCTGTGTGTGTCTGTGTGTGTGTCTGTGTGTGTGTGTCTGTGTGTGTCTGTGTGTGTCTGTGTGTGTGTCTGTGTGTGTCTGTGTGTGTCTGTGTGTGTGTGTGTGTGTGTGTGTGTGTGTGTCTGTGTGTGTCTGTGTGTGTGTGTCTGTGTGTGTCTGTGTGTGTCTGTGTGTGTGTCTGTGTGTGTCTGTGTGTGTCTGTGTGTGTGTGTGTGTGTGTGTGTGTGTGTCTGTGTGTGTCTGTGTGTGTCTGTGTGTGTGTGTGTCTGTGTGTGTGTGTGTGTGTGTGTGTGTGTCTGTGTGTGTCTGTGTGTGTGTGTCTGTGTGTGTCTGTGTGTGTCTGTGTGTGTGTGTGTGTGTGTGTGTGTGTCTGTGTGTGTCTGTGTGTGTGTCTGTGTGTGTGTGTGTGTGTGTGTGTGTGTGTCTGTGTGTGTGTGTCTGTGTGTGTGTGTGTCTGTGTGTGTGTGTCTGTGTGTGTGTGTGTGTCTGTGTGTGTGTGTGTGTGTGTGTGTCTGTGTGTGTCTGTGTGTGTGTGTCTGTGTGTGTCTGTGTGTGTGTGTCTGTGTGTGTGTGTGTCTGTGTGTGTGTGTGTGTGTGTGTGTCTGTGTGTGTCTGTGTGTGTGTGTCTGTGTGTGTCTGTGTGTGTGTGTCTGTGTGTGTCTGTGTGTGTCTGTGTGTGTGTGTCTGTGTGTGTCTGTGTGTGTCTGTGTGTGTGTGTGTGTGTGTGTGTGTGTCTGTGTGTGTCTGTGTGTGTGTCTGTGTGTGTGTGTGTGTGTGTGTGTGTGTGTCTGTGTGTGTGTGTCTGTGTGTGTGTGTGTCTGTGTGTGTCTGTGTGTGTCTGTGTGTGTCTGTGTGTGTGTGTCTGTGTGTGTGTGTGTGTCTGTGTGTGTGTGTGTGTGTGTGTGTCTGTGTGTGTGTCTGTGTGTGTGTGTGTGTCTGTGTGTGTGTGTGTGTGTGTGTGTGTGTGTGTGTGTGTGTCTGTGTGTGTGTGTGTGTGTGTGTGTGTGTGTGTGTGTGTGTTACTGTGTGTGTGTGTTACTGTGTGTGTGTGTTACTGTGTGTGTGTTACTGTGTGTTACTGTGTGTGTGTGTGTCTGTGTGTGTGTCTGTGTGTGTCTGTGTGTGTGTGTGTGTGTGTGTGTGTGTGTGTCTGTGTGTGTGTGTGTGTGTGTCTGTGTGTGTGTGTCTGTGTGTGTGTGTGTCTGTGTGTGTCTGTGTGTGTGTGTCTGTGTGTGTGTGTGTCTGTGTGTGTGTCTGTGTGTGTGTCTGTGTGTGTGTGTGTGTGTGTCTGTGTGTGTGTGTGTGTGTGTGTGTGTGTGTGTGTGTGTGTGTGTGTGTGTGTGTCTGTGTGTGTGTGTGTGTGTGTGTGTGTGTGTGTCTGTGTGTGTGTGTGTGTGTGTGTGTGTGTGTGTGTGTGTGTGTGTGTGTGTCTGTGTGTGTGTGTGTGTGTGTGTGTGTCTGTGTGTGTGTGTGTGTGTGTGTGTGTGTGTGTGTGTGTGTGTGTGTGTGTCTGTGTGTGTGTGTGTGTGTGTGTGTGTGTGTGTGTGTGTGTGTCTGTGTGTGTGTCTGTGTGTGTCTGTGTGTGTGTGTGTGTGTGTGTGTGTCTGTGTGTGTCTGTGTGTGTGTCTGTGTGTGTCTGTGTGTGTGTCTGTGTGTGTCTGTGTGTGTGTCTGTGTGTGTGTGTGTCTGTGTGTGTCTGTGTGTGTGTCTGTGTGTGTCTGTGTGTGTGTCTGTGTGTGTCTGTGTGTGTGTCTGTGTGTGTGTGTGTGTGTGTGTGTGTGTGTTTGCAGTTCCTTTCAGACTGGCAGTGAGAATGAACTTAATCCTCTAAGCTCTTGTTGAGGCTTGTCCTCCCATTTCTCAGTGAGGAGAGAAAAAAAGCTCCGAGTGATGATCTTTCAGAATTAAACCTCTCTGTTGGTCCCATTTACAGGTTCTGCGGTCTCCTGGGATTCCTCTAAAGAACCGGAGCGTTCTGGGCCGGTGCCGGTCCAGCAGCTTCTGATCTGCTCTGGGCTTTTAAAGCTTCTCTCTGTCTCTGTTACAGATTATTTATCATGCAATAAATTTACATGAAATAAAACAATTTCTTCTGCATCGAAAAGAAAAACAGGAGAAATGATGAAAAACTTTGATTTTCCTGCTGCTGCAGTTTTCAAGAATTTATAATTTAATATTTCAATAGATTTGTTCTTGGGATGTTTTTAGATCTTCATCTTCTTTCTTGTTCCTTTCTAAGCAGATAAAAGCTGGAGATGAGATTTTTGTCACATTCAGACTTTTTAAAGACTTCTGAACTACCTTGTTGTTGAAAATGTGCTACACAAATCAAACTCCCTTGCCTATGTCGAATGTTTCCGTCTGAACTATTTATTCTGCTTTGGATTAAAAACTAAAAACATCCATCAGGTGAAATAAGTACTGAACACATTTTTCTCAATAAATGTGGTTCTAATATTTCTGTTAACATGAAATTCCCATCAGTTCTCTTTTCTTTCCTTGGTTGTTTCTTTGGAACTGGGATTTTCTTACTTGGAAGTCCAAACTTGCTTCATGTTGAGATTCTGATCCAGAAGGTCCCGGTCTGCCAGAACCACCTGCAGTCAGACGGCCCACAGCATGATGCTGCCACCTTCCTGTTGGCAGGCTGATGTGCAGAAAGCAGCTTGATCAGGGCGTAATCAGCGAGGGGGCGGTGCAAAGTGTTCTACATGAAACTATACACAGCAGATGTGATAAAAGTTTTACTCCAGACTAGAACCAACCGTGTTCCAGTTAACATGAGTCAAAGACAAGAACTCAGAGTTTCAGCAGCTTGTCTGGAAGTTTGTTCCAGATTAGAGGAGCATAGAAACTGAAAGCTGCTTCTCCATGTTTGGTTCTGATTCTAGGGAAGTTTAGTCGACTGGAATTAGAGGACCTGATTGGTCTGGGGGGGGGGGGTTGCTATAGTAACAGTAGATCTTCAACATACTTTGGTGCTAAGCCATGTAATGATTTATAAACTAGTAAAAGTATTTAGAAGTCTATTCTCTGAGCTACAGGGAGCCAGTGTAAGGACTTTAGAACTGGGGTGATGTGCTCTACTTTCCTGGTTCTAGTGAGGAACACGAGCAGCAGCGTTCTGGATCAGCTGCAGCTGTCTGATTGACTTTTTAGTCAGACCTGTGAAGACGCTGTTGCAGTAATCAATCCGACTAAAGATAAACGCATGGATGAGTTTTTCTAGGTCCTGTTGTGACATCAGTCCTTTAATGCTGCTGAGGCAGAGAGAGACCGGATGGGTCCCGTCTCTGAGTGGTAATGCTAACATAGGCTAACGTTCAAACAGTATGTTAGCTATGCTAACTAAGTGCTAATGTGATAATAATGGTAACCTGAAAAACGCAATCCCACTCAAAACTCGCCACGGCCCGGTATGTCTGATAGTTTTATCCCCAAACCCACGGGGCGTGTCTGTGAGACCATGTGACATAGAGATGTACGGCTCTCCACCAATCACAACATTCAAATGCAGTAGCCACCGTTCAACCATAAGGGGGCAGCACTAAGACGTTTTTAGACCAAAAAGTGTAGAATTAAACAAGTTTACACCAAAATGTACAAAAATCCCCAGAAACTGAAAGCCTGCATTGGTAAAGACCCATTTATACAGTTTAGTTACACTTTAAGAAACCAACACTCGACTCTTCACTTGTAGAAAACTCCAGATCAGTTTCATTCTCACCATTTCGAGCAGAAACCCTGGAACGAGCAGCTTTCACACAAATAAACAACTTTCTGCTGCTGAACCACGTTGTTGACAATAACCAGTCCGGTATCAGAAGTGGACCATCCTGCCTCCTGTTTGTGCTTGAATGTCTTCGTTATCATTGATGAGCAGCAAACCTTCACAGAGAACATTCCTGCCGTTTCTCATCCATCTCTGAACAACAACCAGACCTCATTGGTTATACCACCCAACTCCTCGAGCAGACACGTGTCATCTATCGGCTTGATTACAGCAATGCGCCTCTTACAGGTCTACCAGGCTGCACACTAAAGCCTCAGCAGATGATCCTAAATGCAGCGTCTCATGTTTAACCAGACGAAGAGAACTCCTGTTTCTGCTCTGTTCAGATCTCTGCACTGGCTTCCAGTAGCTGCCTGCATCAGATTCAAAGCTCTGAGACTCACCTTCAGAGCGCTGGAAGTTCCTCTGTACCTGAACACCACGTGGTGCAGCAGGTAGGATGGGAGAGATGTCCAGCTCTGCACTCACACCAGCCTCCTTTACCATCAGCAAGAGGCTGAAAACAGAACTTTTATTCAACTTCCTAGTAAAAAACAACAACACTTTGGTTACAGTTGAGACTTTTCTTTCTCCCAGCGCTGACTGACTGACACCGTGTGACCCTGACCTACTTTATGCTTATGTTCCTCATTTATCAATCGCTCTGGATAAACCTGTCTGCTTTTAAATGTTCTTCAGGTGATAGAAGGCTGACCTTGTTATTATGTGACCCATTTAAACCCTGTGGGTCGTTCTTCTTGTCTGGTCGGATTATTCGACTCGTTAACAACATCTGGTGAGAAATGTTTGTCCGTACAAATATCAGAAATAAATTTACTGAGGAAAACGTTGATAGGTTCAATAATTATTACATTAAAAACAAAGTCTGTGGGCTAAACTTTCCATTTGATTGTCAGAACTTTAGTTCAGTTCAGAAATAATCATGAGAAACTGCTGAGAGAATCAAAAGAATCAGAGAACCGGAGGAACGTTTGGTTCTCTCTGAGAGGTTGAAGAACATGTCAGAGTTCTCCTGAATAATCCGGTGACTCCATCATCCTGCTGAGGGGGGGGGGGGGTCGTCCCCTGCTGAGGGGGGGGGTCGTCTCCTGAGGCCATTTTGTCACTTTGGAGAGGAAAAATTTGTCCGGTGGGCGTTCCTCCCTCTTCAGAGGCCGGATGAGGCGCTCCGGGATCAGAACGGGAAGGTTTAGTTGTGGCTCTGAAATCCATCCTCTTTGTTTGGCCTCATCACTCTGTCGCCTCACTTCCTGTTGGCGGCTCCTTCTCTCACTTTAATTCGTTTTTCTCTGCTTCACTGAGCTGCAGAGGAATTAATCTGTCTCTGTGTGTCTGCAGACGGCCCAGGTACCTGAGCCAGGTGTCGGCTCCGCCTCCTCCTCCACCTGACCCAGGTGTTGGCTCCGCCTCCTCCTCCACCTGAGCCAGGTGGCTCCGCCTCCTCCTCCACCTGAGCCAGGTGTTGGCTCTGCCTCCTCCTCCACCTGAGCCAGGTGTTGGCTCCGCCTCCTCCTCCACCTGACCCAGGTGTTGGCTCCGCCTCCTCCTCCACCTGAGCCAGGTGGCTCTGCCTCCTCCTCCACCTGAGCCAGGTGGCTCCGCCTCCTCCTCCACCTGACCCAGGTGTTGGCTCCGCCTCCTCCTCCACCTGACCCAGGTGTTGGCTCCGCCTCCTCCTCCACCTGACCCAGGTGTTGGCTCCGCCTCCTCCTCCACCTGAGCCAGGTGTTGGCTCCGCCCCCTCCTCCACCTGAGCCAGGCCAGATCTCTCTCAGATTCTAGGAATCATTTTAGCTTCTGGATGATTTCTGGTGCAGCTTGTTGCTTCTCCCCTCCTGAAACTTGGAGCTCTGCTGCCTCCTGCTGGTCGCTCAGGAATGAGCTCATATTATGGGATGGCGTCAGGTTGCAGCTGTTTTCATGCTTGATGTTAAACCTGACTTTAACCATATTTTCCATGTTATTGATGCTGAGATCTTCCACAGAGTCGGTTCTGCTTGGCTGCATGGAGAGAAGAAGACCCAGTAGAACATCCTGAAGTCCACCTGGTTTAAAGAACAGAGAGTCTGACAGCACCAGAACCCATCTGGACCGGGCCTACTGAAGCTCCTGCTGTTAATATTTCATTTCTGGATCATTTTAGAATAAAGCGACATGAAAGCCGCAGCAGGTCATCATTACAATCTTTATCTTCATAAAGTGACGTTTTTAATCTTTCCGTTTTCGCTGCAGTTTATTGATTCAGCCGCCAGGTGGCGACAAACTGCCCAGATCAGACTTCGGGTGGTTCAGATGATTAAAACCCAGATTTATCTGAACATTGAACAGCTTGTCTGGTCGTCCTCCGAACCGAACTCCGAACCGGGACTAAAACGAGGTGTAGAACTTTGATCTGGGCCTTAAAGTTGGTTCTAAACTTATAGCTTTATGATTTATGGATTCATTATTAGTGAATGATCAGTTTCTCAGGATTCTCCAGAGGAATCAATGGGTCCGGTTCCAGAGATCCAGTCCGGATGGGACCCACTCATTTAAAGGGACAATGCACACTTTTTCCTGCTGTTGGTCCAAAATGATCCATGATGAATAAAAACAGCTTAAACTCTGCAGGGATTGGATGATGAATGATGACATCATTAAGCTTTGACGTGCCGGTGTTGGTATAGATATTAATGAATGGAACAATTTCATGACACCACGTGACTCAGCGGCACGCCTTGCCTCCAGCGCTGACGTCACTTCTGGAAGCGGGACTTTTCCTGTCGTTGATGTGGAGACTAGCGGAAGTTGGGTGTGACTGACTTGGAGGAGAAGAAGAAGGAGGAGGAAGAGGAGGAGAAGGAGGAGAAGAAGAAGGAGAAGAAGGAGACACGAGGAGGTGAGAGAAGGACCCGAGACAAACAACCACAGAGGAACCAATCAGCGGCTCTGATCCCCACAGAGACCCTCACCTGCCGCCAGGTGCGCTCAGGCCCCGCCCCCTCAGGTAAGCTCTGTGTTTGTGAAGCTGCAGCTGAACAGAACCGGTTCCTGTCAGACTGCAGATGTTCTGCTGGGTTCTGCTGTAGAAAGCCGTCCCCAGCTACAGGGGGGAGATTCGGAACCAGCTCAGCACCAAAGGTCCGGTAAGGTTCCAGATAGGAGGAAGAAAAATCAGCTGTTAAGGGATCGGGTCCAAAGTTCTGGTTCAGTCTGATGTTCTTTTACCCGCAGAACCATCAGAACAGTTCTGTCCAGTTTAAAGACCCGATGAATAAATCATCTCTGGGTCGTAAGTTGATCAGCTGCAGAAAAACATCCAGGAATATATATGTATTCATGTTTTTACGTGAAATCAGAACCACTCGTATTATTATCGGGACAGTTTGTATTAATGAACATGTTTTTGTGTTTGTTCATCAGATTGTAGCCGCGGATCATTTCCGTGGGAAAACCAGCAACTTTCCTAATAAGAACTAAAACCCCAAAGATCAACCATTTACAATTTTCCATGATTCAAAGAGATGACAAGATTTTTTTTTTTAAGAAAACAGTACAAGCATTCATAACTGCAATAAGAAGTAAGAAATGAAAATCTTCCTAATGCAGTAATAGTTGTAGGAGTTAAAACAGTTGCATCCTGCATAGATGTTATCATCACATCCAGGCATAAAGCTCAATAAAACAATACAATCAGTTTTCATTCCTATGCTGACAGGACTGTGTTTCTTCATAACTTTGAAGCGTTTGCTAAAAGAATGGAGGGTTTGTGTTCCAGCTTTTAGAGGCACAAACTGAGAATAGGGTCTGTCTCCTAAAAGGTCCACCCAGTCAGGCCGATAGAGCTTACCCAAGTAGATCATCTACTCCAGCTAGGAGTAATACGCTAAACCGTGTCAGATTTCAGAAACAAGAAGAGAATCTCTGTATTTAATGCGATTTTCCAGCTAAGTCATCGATATTTATAAAGAATATTGCAATGGTGGGATTTGGGTTTTCTATCAAGGACTTTTAAAGCTTGCTGATTCAATTCAATTCAAATTCAATTCAAAATTACTTTATTAATCCCAAAGGGAAATTAAATGTTGTTGTAACTCATTATGCAAGTTCCTTCAAAGATTTGTTGTAGATGCTGATGGCTGTGGGTAGGGAGGATCTCCTGTAGCAGTCTGCAGATCTGAAGAAGCCTCTGACTGAAGACGCTCTGTAGTTGTATGACAGTCTGATGTAGAGGATGTTCTGGATCTATGGCGTCTTCTTTTCAACTCATCAGGGTTCTGTGGCTGTAGTTGAGGTATTATTTGAGCTTTTGTGATGTTAATCAGCTGCTGCCAGTTGTAAACCACCTTGTTGCCATGGATATGCATCATAACAAATGTCCAAAAATAAAAAGTATCAGCAAAAGTCCTTCCAGCTGCACAGCCTTCAAAACCAGAGAGAAATAAGACCATGATGACCATGTGAAACAATCATGGCAGTGAAATATAGTAATGCTGATTTAGATGTTAGGTTTTCTCTAATATGTTTAAAATTATAAACATTAAATTTGATTCAGTTATTTTTACTTGTTTCCTGAACGTGAGATGAGAAAATAACTTCCAAGTATTTATATTCCTGCACCGTTTCAAGTTTTTTCCATGTAAAATGACTGAAGATTCATTTTCATTATCCTTAACCCTTTTTAAAAAGAACATGCTGACAGTTTTTTTTACAATTATCAAAATCAGTTGTGAGTTTTCCAACCAATCAGAAATGTTACTTATTGTTATAGATGATTTATTTGCTGCTAGATCTTTGTTTTCAGCTTGGACATAAATGACTGCGTCGTCAGCATACATCCGGTGGACAGCAAAGAGGAAGATCATTTACACATATACTAAACCATAATGGTCCCAGGACTGAACCCTGGGGAACTCTTAAGGTTGAGGATGAGTTACCTTGGATGCTAACACGTTGTTCTCTTTGTACCAGATACGATTCACACCACTGCATAGAACAGTTAAAGTGTGATAGTGTAGGGCTGACAATACGGCCTCAAATCTGAAACATGTGTGCTAACCATATCTATTGCGATATATACTTTGTTTTTCTTTATGTATGTCAAGATGACAGTTTATTAACATTCTCACTTTCCAGATACATTGCAGAGGAACAACACATAGTTTAGAATGCCATTTAAAGAACTTATTATTGTATTGTTCAAAATTCATTCAAACGCAACACAAATATTCTCACAACATAGAGATTAAGATATTTTAATTAAAAGCAAAATGTTATTTTTAAAAACCCACAAAGTTCAAAACTGTTCACTTTCCTGGTTATTTATTTATAAACTTAATATCGCACAAAAAGAAAGCTGCACATATCTGAACTATTATATTTGAAAATGCTTCAAGTTCAACAGGGTTTTTTTCCGTTAAATGGAAAACAACAAGTTTTAAACTTGCAAAATGTAAAGACGAACACTGAACATCAGGATTTATCCTGCTTGATGACAACTTGGTGACATCATCAAAATGCGCGATCGCAGTAGGCCGGTATAGTCAGAAGCTCTAGCTTTGGCTACATTTATATCATTTCTACCTTATTTTATATATATATATATTTCTCTTGTTACTTTATTTCTAAGTGAAGTGAACATTTCTCTATCAGATTTAGTTATTGATTTTATTGCAGTGTTGAGTAAATGGTCGCGTTGTTTCATTAAGAACCAAAGATCAAATATTGAACCAAGATAAAACTAAACATCTGATTTGGTCTTATTTTAATTTTTCTCTGAAATTGACACTTTTTCTGGTTGTCATAAATGAAAGAGAACCGGGCCGATAAGCATGAAGTGTCTGGACCCGCCTGATCCAGAACCACTGCGGTCCAAACTCTTTACTGCAGAACCAGCTCAGAAGTTCCTCATCCTGGAATCAGAACTTTATTTAAATTACTGAGCTGAGAGTCCAATTCTGGTTCTGTTGGTCCCGGGTGAAATCAGCCGTTCCTTCACCTGTGTTCAGGTTCTGCTGAGAACCAAAGAACCGGACTCAGACTTTACCCTTCCAGCAGAACATCGCGTTTTGCAGAAACCGGTCCGGTTAAATCCATTTTCCTGGACCCCAGCAGAACCATCAGGGTTACTGATAATAGAACCAGAACCTCAGACGCGTCCAGCTGTGTCCCGTCTGACCCGGTTCTGTCTCATTTCAGAATGGATGGAGGCGGCCCGGCAGGAAATCCCGGCGCTGCCTGCCGTGACTCACCTTCTGACCCGACTGACCGGAACCGGCTGCATCCAGACCCACAGAACCAGGAGGGAGACCCGTGGAGCAGAGGGCCCGGCTGTCTGTCCAGGTCTCAGGTCAGCCCGGGTCCAACAGGGAAACCAGAACTGTCAGAACCTCCTGAAGGACATTCTATGAAACAGGACCCAGATCCGGATCAGAACGGTCCAAATGACCCAAAACAAACTGGACTGGATCCCGGTTCTGCTCAGAAAGAATTGACAGAAGAACCTCCTTCAAAGCCAGATTCAACCACAACAGGTAGTCTTTGTTCTCAGCAGAAGGAACCAGGAGGTTCTGCAGGATCAGAACCAATGCTACAAAGAAGTTACCATCTGGTTCACCAGAACCTGAAAGGTCCAAAAGATCAGGAAGCTGAGGAAGAACCTCCTGCTGGTCCCTCTGAGGTTCTGACTGCAGGAACAGAGGAAGCTAAAGACCTGCAAAACCATCAAGACCTGGAAGACCTCCACCAGAACCTCCAGGACCCGGAAGACCTCCACCAGAACCTCCAGGACCCGGAAGACCTCCACCAGAACCTCCAGGACCCGGAAGACCTCCACCAGAACCCTGCTCCTGCTGTGGACCTTCAGAACCACCTGTCTCCCCCCCCCCTCTCTGTGAATCCGGCTCCGCCCATCACCATCGAGGCGTTCTGTGATCATGTGGGGCCCCGCCCCCCCGATTATTCTCCAGGTGAGCCCAAACTGTGTGGCTACCTGCAGAAGCAGGCGGGGCCTCTGAGGGCCTGGAAGCTGCGCTGGTTCACCTATGAGGAGAAGAAGAACCAGCTGTTCTATTACCGCACGCCGCAGGACGTGATGCCGCTGGGCCGGGTGGAGCTCAACGGCGCCACCTTTACCTACCCTCTGAAGGCTGAGGGCGGAACCTTCCACATCAAGACACCTGAACGCACCTTCATCCTCAAGGTACGAAGTCCCAAGGTAGTCCGATCCAGGTCAGTCCGATCCAGGTCAGTCCGATCCAGGTCAGTCCGATCCAGGTTAGTCCGATCCAGGTTAGTCCGATCCGGGTTGTCCGGTCCGGTGTAGTCTGGGTCAGTCCATACCGGTCGGTCTGGTCCGGGTTGGTCCGGTTTAGTCCGGTCCGGTTTAGTCCGGTCCGGTTTAGTCCGGTCCAGGTTAGTCCGATCCGGTTTAGTCCGATCCGGGTAGTCCGGTCCAGGTTAGTCCGATCCAGGTTAGTCCGATCCAGGTCAGTCCGATCCAGGTCAGTCCGATCCAGGTCAGTCCGATCCAGGTCAGTCCGATCCAGGTTAGTCCGATCCGGGTTGTCCGATCCAGGTCAGTCCGATCCAGGTTAGTCCGATCCAGGTTAGTCCGATCCGGGTTGTCCGGTCCGGTGTAGTCTGGGTCAGTCCATACCGGTCGGTCTGGTCCGGGTTGGTCCGGTTTAGTCCGGTCCGGTTTAGTCCGGTCCAGGTTAGTCCGATCCGGTTTAGTCCGATCCGGGTAGTCCGGTCCAGGTTAGTCCGATCCGGTTTAGTCTGGTCCAGGTTAGTCCGATCCAGGTTAGTCCGATCCGGTTAAGTCCGGTCCAGGTTAGTCTGATCCAGGTTAGTCCGATCCGGTTTAGTCCGGTCCGATCCAGGTAGTCCGATTCCAGGTAGTCCGATCCGGGTAGTCCGATCCGGGTAGTCCGATCCGGGTAGTCCGTTCCAGGTCAGTCCGATCCAGGTCAGTCCGATCCAGGTAGTCCGATCCAGGTTAGTCCGATCCGGGTTGTCCGGTCTGGTTAGTCCTGGGTCAGTCCATACCGGTCGGTCTGGTCCGGGTTGGTCCAGTTTAGTCCGGTCCGGTGCAGTCCGGTCCGGGCAGTCCGATCCAGGTTGTCCGGTCCAGGTAGTCCGATCCAGGTTTAGTCCGATCCAGGTTGTCCGGTCCAGGTTTAGTCCGATCCAGGTTGTCCGGTCCAGGTTAGTCCGGTCCAGGTTAGTCCGATCCAGGTCAGTCCGATCCAGGTCAGTCCGATCCAGGTCAGTCCGATCCAGGTCAGTCCGATCCAGGTTAGTCCGATCCAGGTCAGTCCGATCCAGGTCAGTCCGATCCAGGTTAGTCCGATCCAGGTTAGTCCGATCCGGGTTGTCCGGTCCGGTGTAGTCTGGGTCAGTCCATACCGGTCGGTCTGGTCCGGGTTGGTCCGGTTTAGTCCGGTCCGGTTTAGTCCGGTCCGGTTTAGTCCGGTCCAGGTTAGTCCGATCCGGTTTAGTCCGATCCGGGTAGTCCGGTCCAGGTTAGTCCGATCCGGTTTAGTCTGGTCCAGGTTAGTCCGATCCAGGTTAGTCCGATCCGGTTAAGTCCGGTCCAGGTTAGTCTGATCCAGGTTAGTCCGATCCGGTTTAGTCCGGTCCGATCCGGGTAGTCCGATCCGGGTAGTCCGATCCGGGTAGTCCGATCCGGGTAGTCCGTTCCAGGTCAGTCCGATCCAGGTCAGTCCGATCCAGGTAGTCCGATCCAGGTTAGTCCGATCCGGGTTGTCCGGTCTGGTTTAGTCTGGGTCAGTCCATACCGGTCGGTCTGGTCCGGGTTGGTCCAGTTTAGTCCGGTCCGGTGCAGTCCGGTCCGGGCAGTCCGATCCAGGTTGTCCGGTCCAGGTAGTCCGATCCAGGTTAGTCCGATCCAGGTTGTCCGGTCCAGGTTAGTCCGATCCAGGTTGTCCGGTCCAGGTTAGTCCGGTCCAGGTTAGTCCGATCCGGGTAGTCCGGTCCAGGTTAGTCCGATCCAGGTTAGTCCGATCCAGGTCAGTCCGATCCAGGTTAGTCCGATCCAGGTCAGTCCGATCCAGGTCAGTCCGATCCAGGTTAGTCCGATCCAGGTTAGTCCGATCCGGGTTGTCCGGTCCGGTGTAGTCTGGGTCAGTCCATACCGGTCGGTCTGGTCCGGGTTGGTCCGGTTTAGTCCGGTCCAGGTTAGTCCGATCCGGTTTAGTCCGATCCGGGTAGTCCGGTCCAGGTTAGTCCGATCCGGTTTAGTCTGGTCCAGGTTAGTCCGATCCAGGTTAGTCCGATCCGGTTAAGTCCGGTCCAGGTTAGTCTGATCCAGGTTAGTCCGATCCGGTTTAGTCCGGTCCGATCCAGGTAGTCCGATTCCAGGTAGTCCGATCCGGGTAGTCCGATCCGGGTAGTCCGTTCCAGGTCAGTCCGATCCAGGTCAGTCCGATCCAGGTAGTCCGATCCAGGTTAGTCCGATCCGGGTTGTCCGGTCTGGTTTAGTCTGGGTCAGTCCATACCGGTCGGTCTGGTCCGGGTTGGTCCAGTTTAGTCCGGTCCGGTGCAGTCCGGTCCGGGCAGTCCGATCCAGGTTGTCCGGTCCAGGTAGTCCGATCCAGGTTAGTCCGATCCAGGTTAGTCCGATCCAGGTTAGTCCGATCCAGGTTGTCCGATCCAGGTAGTCGGATCCAGGTCAGTCCGATCCGGGTAGTCCGATCCAGGTCAGTCCGATCCAGGTTGTCCGATCCAGGTTGTCCGGTCCAGGTAGTCCGTTCCAGGTAGTCCAGGTCAGTCCAGCTTGGTCCGGGTCCAGTCCGATCCGGGTTAGTTCGGTCCGGATCAGTACAGTTTAGTCCATACCGGTTGGTCTGGTCTGGGTCGGTCCGGTCCGGTCCAGGTCTGTCCGGTTTGGTCTGGGTCCAGTCCGATCCGGGTGAGTCCAGTCCGGTTTAGTCCAGGTCAGTCCAGTTTGGGCCGGGTCCAGTCCGATCCGGGTTAGTTTGGTCCGATCTGGTTTTTTCCGGGTCGAGTCCGATCCGGGTCTGTCTGGTCCCCACTGGGATCTACTCCACTGGGACTGTCTCACCAAGCAGTCAGTAAAGGTTCTGGAAGCCTTCAGGGTTCAGTAGAACCTACATGAAGATCTGTGGTCCACTGGTCCCAGTCAGAACTCGGTTCTGCTGATCACGATCCCGGACCGGTTCTGCGACTCCCAGAGGTGGGACACCTGCAGAGCAGCACAGGCTCCGCCCACCTGGTGTGTTAAACACAGCGTTTAGTCTGGAAGCCCTCCGTTCCAGATCAAATCCACCAGAACATGACCCGGATCATGGAGTTTGGGTCGGTTCTTTCAGATCCAATCTAAGAATGATGTCAACATCCAGTCCAGCACCGATACTAGACTGGATCAGCGCCATCGCTGACCTTTAACCTCTGTTCTGCTCCGGTTTAAAGACCCGAACGGACCGCTGGTTCTGGCTGACCCAGTGTTTTATGTCTTATTAGTTGGGCCATGCTGTCTGGCTGGTTCTGATCCGGTTCCTCAGTTAGAAGGGAAGAACGGTTCTGGATCCACATCGGACCATGAAACTATGATCAGCTGGATCCGAAGGAATCAGAACCTTCCTGACATAAAGCATAGGAGAACCGGGTCGTTTGAACACAGAACCACCAGTCAGGGTCAACTCCATCCAAACCTGAACTGGATCAGAACCGTTAACCGGTTCCTCCTTTAAACCACAGAACCCAATAAGATGAACTGGACACGGTTCTGGGATCAGAACCTTTAATGACCCTCCTAATAAGACGATACCAGAAAGTTCTAGTAGAAAGATTGAGTTTTGGCCCGATCTCCTGAATCAGAACCGGTCTCTGTCTGACCCGACCCGATCTCCTGAATCAGAACCGGTCTCTGTCTGACCCGACCCGATCTCCTGAATCAGAACCGGTCTCTGTCTGACCCGACCCGATCTCCTGAATCAGAACCGGTCTCTGTCTGACCCGACCCGATCTCCTGAATCAGAACCGGTCGCTGTCTGACCCGACCCGATCTCCTGAATCAGAACCGGCCTCTGTCTGACCCGACCCGATCTGCTGAATCAGAACCGGTCGCTGTCTGACCCGACCCGATCTCCTGAATCAGAACCGGCCTCTGTCTGACCCGACCCGATCTGCTGAATCAGAACCGGTCTCTGTCTGACCCGACCCGATCTGCTGAATCAGAACCGGTCTCTGTCTGACCCGACCCGATCTGCTGAATCAGAACCGGTCTCTGTCTGACCCGACCCGATCTCCTGAATCAGAACCGGTCGCTGTCTGACCCGACCCGATCTCCTGAATCAGAACCGGTCTCTGTCTGACCCGACCCGATCTGCTGAATCAGAACCGGTCGCTGTCTGACCCGACCCGATCTCCTGAATCAGAACCGGTCTCTGTCTGACCCGACCCGATCTGCTGAATCAGAACCGGTCTCTGTCTGACCCGACCCGATCTGCTGAATCAGAACCGGTCTCTGTCTGACCCGACCCGATCTCCTGAATCAGAACCGGCCTCTGTCTGACCCGACCCGATCTCCTGAATCAGAACCGGTCGCTGTCTGACCCGACCCGATCTCCTGAATCAGAACCGGTCGCTGTCTGACCCGACCCGATCTCCTGAATCAGAACCGGCCTCTGTCTGACCCGACCCGATCTCCTGAATCAGAACCGGCCTCTGTCTGACCCGACCCGATCTCCTGAATCAGAACCGGTCGCTGTCTGACCCGACCCGATCTCCTGAATCAGAACCGGTCGCTGTCTGACCCGACCCGATCTCCTGAATCAGAACCGGTCGCTGTCTGACCCGACCCGATCTCCTGAATCAGAACCGGTCGCTGTCTGACCCGACCCGATCTCCTGAATCAGAACCGGTCGCTGTCTGACCCGACCCGATCTCCTGAATCAGAACCGGTCGCTGTCTGACCCGACCCGATCTCCTGAATCAGAACCGGTCGCTGTCTGACCCGACCCGATCTCCTGAATCAGAACCGGTCGCTGTCTGACCCGACCCGATCTCCTGAATCAGAACCGGTCTCTGTCTGACCCGACCCGATCTGCTGAATCAGAACCGGTCTCTGTCTGACCCGACCCGATCTCCTGAATCAGAACCGGCCTCTGTCTGACCCGACCCGATCTCCTGAATCAGAACCGGTCGCTGTCTGACCCGACCCGATCTCCTGAATCAGAACCGGTCGCTGTCTGACCCGACCCGATCTCCTGAATCAGAACCGGTCGCTGTCTGACCCGACCCGATCTCCTGAATCAGAACCGGTCGCTGTCTGACCCGACCCGATCTCCTGAATCAGAACCGGTCGCTGTCTGACCCGACCCGATCTCCTGAATCAGAACCGGTCGCTGTCTGACCCGACCCGATCTCCTGAATCAGAACCGGTCGCTGTCTGACCCGACCCGATCTCCTGAATCAGAACCGGTCGCTGTCTGACCCGACCCGATCTCCTGAATCAGAACCGGTCTCTGTCTGACCCGACCCGATCTCCTGAATCAGAACCGGTCGCTGTCTGACCCGACCCGATCTCCTGAATCAGAACCGGTCGCTGTCTGACCCGATCTCCCCTCCCTGTTCCAGGCGGTGAGTCAGGAGCTGATGCTGTACTGGCTGCAGCGGCTGCAGGTGAAGCGCTGGCAGCACCTGGACGCCTCCACCCCCTCAGAACAAATCACCAGCACCAACCTGACAGGTGAGCAGAACCGCCTCAGAACTGGACCCACACCCAGAGGAACCAGAACCAGACAACAGGGGCCGGACTGTGAGGAGCAGATCCGGTTTCTCTGGTTCTGATTCTGTCACACCCCTAAAACTCATCAGACACCAGTTTGGTTTATTTGGTCCTAATGTGACGGACCGGTACCGAGTGGATCAGAACCGGGAGGTGGTGGGATCTGTATTCATCCCCTCTGAGTCAGAACCTTGTAGAACCTCCTCCCTGTAGAACCGGACCAGAACCTCCTCCCTGTAGAACCGGACCAGAACCTCCTGCCTGTAGAACCGGACCAGAACCTCCTCCCTGTAGAACCGGAACCTGCTTTAAACCGGACCAGAACCTCCTCCTTGTAGAACCTGACCAGAACCTCCTCCCAGTAGAACCGGACCAGAACCTCCTCCCTGTAGAACCTGACCAGAACCTCCTCCCTGTAGAACCTGACCAGAACCTCCTCTCTGTAGAACCGGACCAGAACCTCCTCCCTGTTGAACCGGACCAGAACCTCCTCCCTGTAGAACCGGACCAGAACCTCCTCCCTGTAGAACCGGACCAGAACCTCCTCCCTGTAGAACCTGGCCAGAACCTCCTCCCTGTAGAACCGGAACCCTGACCAGAACCTCCTCCCTGTTGAACCGGACCAGAACCTCCTCCCTGTAGAACCGGACCAGAACCTCCTCCCTGTAGAACCGGACCAGAACCTCCTGCCTGTAGAACCGGACCAGAACCTCCTCCCTGTAGAACCGGAACCTGCTTTAAACCGGACCAGAACCTCCTCCTTGTAGAACCTGACCAGAACCTCCTCCCAGTAGAACCGGACCAGAACCTCCTCCCTGCAGAACCGGAACCTGCTTTAAACCGGACCAGAACCTCCTCCCTGTAGAACCGGACCAGAACCTCCTCCCAGTAGAACCGGACCAGAACCTCCTCCCTGTAGAACCTGACCAGAACCTCCTCCCTGTAGAACCTGACCAGAACCTCCTCTCTGTAGAACCTGACCAGAACCTCCTCCCTGTTGAACCGGACCAGAACCTCCTCCCTGTAGAACCGGACCAGAACCTCCTCCCTGTAGAACCGGACCAGAACTTCCTCCCTGTAGAACCGGACCAGAACCTCCTCCCTGTAGAACCCGACCAGAACATCCTCTCAGTAGAACCTGACCAGAACCTCCTCCCTGTAGAACTGGACCAGAACCTCCTCCCTGTAGAACTGGACCAGAACCTCCTCTCTGTAGAACCTGACCAGAACCTCCGCCTTGTAGAACCTGACCAGAACCTCCTCCCTGTAGAACCGGACCAGAACCTCCTCCCTGTAGAACCGGACCAGAACTCCTCCCTGTAGAACCTGACCAGAACCTCCTCCCTGTAGAACCGGACCAGAACCTCCTCCCTGTAGAACCGGACCAGAACCTCCTCCCTGTAGAACCGGACCAGAACTCCTCCCTGTAGAACCTGACCAGAACCTCCTCTCTGTAGAACCTGACCAGAACATCCTCCCTGTAGAACCTGACCAGAACCTCCTCTCTGTAGAACCTGACCAGAACATCCTCCCTGTAGAACCTGACCAGAACCTTCTCTCAGTAGAACCTGACCAGAACCTCCTCCCTGTAGAACCCGACCAGAACCTCCTCCCTGTAGAACCCGACCAGAACCACCTCCCTGTAGAACCCGATCAGAACCTCCTCCCTGTAGAACCCGACCAGAACCTCCTCCCTGTAGAACCTGAACAGAACCACCTCCCTGTAGAACCCGACCAGAACCACCTCCCTGTAGAACCCGACCAGAACCACCTCCCTGTAGAACCCGACCAGAACCTCCTCCCTGTAGAACCCGACCAGAACCTCCTCCCTGTAGAACCCGACCAGAACCACCTCCCTGTAGAACCCGACCAGAACCACCTCCCTGTAGAACCCGACCAGAACCTCTTCCCTGTAGAACCCGACCAGAACCACCTCCCTGTAGAACCCGACCAGAACCTCTTCCCTGTAGAACCCGACCAGAACCACCTCCCTGTAGAAGCAGAGCAGAACCACCTCCCTGTAGAAGCAGAGCAGAACCACCTCCCTGTAGAACCCGACCAGTACCTCCTCCCTGTAGAACCTGACCAGAACCTCCTCTCTGTAGAACCTGACCAGAACCTCCTCTCTGTAGAACCTGACCAGAACCTCCTCCCTGTAGAACCGGACCAGAACCTCCTCCCTGTAGAACCGGACCAGAACCTCCTCCCTGTAGAACCTGACCAGAACATCCTCTCAGTAGAACCTGACCAGAACCTTCTCTCAGTAGAACCTGACCAGAACCTCCTCCCTGTAGAACCGGACCAGAACCTCCTCCCTGTAGAACCGGACCAGAACCTCCTCCCTGTAGAACCTTACCAGAACCTCCTCCCTGTAGAACCCGACCAGAACCTCCTCCCTGTAGAACCCGACCAGAACCACCTCCCTGTAGAAGCAGAGCAGAACCACCTCCCTGTAGAACCTGACCAGAACCTCCTCCCTGTAGAACCGGACCAGAACCTCCTCCCTGTAGAACCTGACCAGAACCTTCTCTCAGTAGAACCTGACCAGAACCTCCTCCCTGTAGAACCCGACCAGAACCTCCTCCCTGTAGAACCCGACCAGAACCTCCTCCCTGTAGAACCTTACCAGAACCTCCTCCCTGTAGAACCGGACCAGAACCTCCTCCCTGTAGAACCGGAACCTGCTTTAAACCGGACCAGAACCTCCTCTCTGTAGAACCGGACCAGAACCTCCTCCGTGTAGAACTGGACCAGAACCTCCTCCCTGTAGAACTGGACCAGAACCTCCTCTCTGTAGAACCTGACCAGAACCTCCTCTCTGTAGAACCTGACCAGAACCTCCTCCCTGTAGAACCGGACCAGAACCTCCTCCCTGTAGAACCTGACCAGAACATCCTCTCAGTAGAACCTGACCAGAACCTTCTCTCAGTAGAACCTGACCAGAACCTCCTCCCTGTAGAACCGGACCAGAACCTCCTCCCTGTAGAACCCGACCAGAACCTCCTCCCTGTAGAACCCGACCAGAACCACCTCCCTGTAGAAGCAGAGCAGAACCACCTCCCTGTAGAACCTGACCAGAACCTCCTCCCTGTAGAACCGGACCAGAACCTCCTCCCTGTAGAACCTGACCAGAACCTTCTCTCAGTAGAACCTGACCAGAACCTCCTCCCTGTAGAACCGGACCAGAACCTCCTCCCTGTAGAACCGGACCAGAACCTCCTCCCTGTAGAACCTGACCAGAACCTTCTCTCAGTAGAACCTGACCAGAACCTCCTCCCTGTAGAACCGGACCAGAACCTCCTCCCTGTAGAACCGGACCAGAACCTCCTCCCTGTAGAAACCGACCAGAACCTCCTCCCTGTAGAACCTGACCAGAACCTTCTCTCAGTAGAACCTGACCAGAACCTCCTCCCTGTAGAACCCGACCAGAACCTCCTCCCTGTAGAACCGGACCAGAACCTCCTCCGTGTAGAACTGGACCAGAACCTCCTCTCTGTAGAACCGGACCAGAACCTCCTCCGTGTAGAACTGGACCAGAACCTCCTCTCTGTAGAACCTGACCAGAACCTCCTCCCTGTAGAACCGGACCAGAACCTCCTCCCTGTAGAACCGGACCAGAACCTCCTCCCTGTAGAACCGGACCAGAACCTCCTCCCTGTAGAACCTGACCAGAACCTTCTCTCAGTAGAACTGGACCAGAACCTCCTCTCTGTAGAACCTGACCAGAACCTCCTCCGTGTAGAACTGGACCAGAACCTCCTCTCTGTAGAACCTGACCAGAACCTCCTCCCTGTAGAACCGGACCAGAACCTCCTCCCTGTAGAACCGGACCAGAACCTCCTCCCTGTAGAACCTGACCAGAACCTTCTCTCAGTAGAACTGGACCAGAACCTCCTCTCTGTAGAACCTGACCAGAACCTCCTCCCTGTAGAACCGGACCAGAACCTCCTCCCTGTAGAACCTGACCAGAACCTCCTCTCTGTAGAACCTGACCAGAACCTCCTCCCTGTAGAACCCGACCAGAACCTCCTCCCTGTAGAACCTTACCGTGCTTTAAACACTTTTCAGATTTTTCTTTGTTAAAAATGAGAAATAAACGTCCTCATTATGTCCATCTGTAGTCGGAACAGGACTAAACATGGAAATGTTCTGGAGGTTCTGTGAGTGGTACTGGTTTAACTGGTTCTGATCCTGGTTCTGATGTTAGCTCGGACTGGTTCTGTTGATGGTTACCCGGTTCTGGTTACAGTGATTCTCATGCTTGTTGAACGGGTTTTAACGCAGTGATGATGGACCCGGTTCTGGTTCTGGTTCTGCTAATTGAGGCTGAGCCGCCCCCGTCTATTAGGAAACCCTTGCAGGGAGCGGCGCCGTCTGACTCACTTTTGTGAAACGGATCCACACTGAGTCAGAACCACAGACAAACATCTCCCCTCATCATCATCATCATCATTACCAGTCATTATGTTCTGTACCGTTTCCATGGAAACCACAGTGAATGAGTGTAATGAGGGGCGTGTCCCCAGGAAGTCCGAGTTTATCTGATCCGTTTGATGTTTCATTGGTTCCTGTTCAGGAAACGGCAGCTGCACACGGTTCTGTCTGAGGTCCGGTCCGATTACATCATGCTGGGGGCAGGAAGTGACATCACACCTGCTGCAGGCGGCTGAATGTGAGGAAATACCAGAATAACCCACCTGCTGGGAGGAACAACCGGTGCTGGTTCTGACCCGGTTAGGCCCGGTTCACACAGCAGCAGTGTTGTGGTCACAGTGAGACACACCAGAACCGATTTCCAGCTCAGACGGAAACTCTCACAGAACTGACGTAAACGGAGGAAATAAACATGGAGGTTTTATGAAGGAGACGCAGCAGGAGCTTTGCTTTGTTTCTCACTGAGAAACGTCGTTAAACACTTTGTTTTCTTCTCCCTGAGTGAAGTGAGCCAGCTCGCCTTCTGATTGGCTGCAGCTCAACACACCCTGTGATACCGGGCCCAGACGACCCAACATGTGGAATATTCCTGATCTAAGATGGGAGCGGTTCCGACCTGCTCCTGATCAGAACCAGGATTATATTTAAAGGCATCCTGATAATCGGGGAAAAAATCAGCCTAAAAATCCTGCCGGGTGAACCGGGCCTTACGGGCCTACAGCCTGGTTCTGATAGGTTTACTGACTGCAGCTCACTTGGTTCCAGGTATTCTCCTCCTGTCCTGACACGTTCAGCTGCTCACAGCTAACTTCAGCCACCGGCGCCCCCTGCAGGCAGAAAACATCACTGCTGCAGGTCTGGTCCAAGAATGAAGGATGAAGTTCTGACCCGAGTAGATGGAAAGAAGCCTGTAACAGATGACCTGGTTCTGATGAAGAGCAGAGGTCACACCGGGTCATCCTATTGGTCGGTTTATGAGAAGGAAAAGTCACATGACTGAGATCTGGATCAGAACCACAGAGTTAGAACTGAAGGCTGAATCTGTTCTGTTTAATGTTTACGGATCAGAACCGGTTCTCCTCAGCTGGTTCTTGTAGAATAAATAGTTTAATGATCCACATCTGGAGATAAATAGTTTAGAGGTTAAAACGATTAATCTTCCATAATAATAATAATGAAGTTCATCTTTATTATACAAACACACTTTATCCTGTGCTGCCCCCCGCTGGACTCTACTGCTCATTACACCTGCTGTTGCTGCTGTAGGACAGCAGGGGGAAGCACCAGGCGCTCAGCCTTTTACAAACTACAATGAAATAAATGTAGAAACATTGAAAGAATAAATAGCGCCCCCTTTTGGGGGACAGTAGAACCTCCACCTTGAAATGAAGCATCTGGACGTCATGGTGGCTCCATCTCTGATCATCTAAACCTCTGGAGGATTACAAACTGCAGCGTCTGCGTTTCCCCCAGAGGGGGCGCTGTTGCTTGTAGGAGAGGGAAGCTTCTCAGGGGTCAGAGGTCACCTTCTGTTAGAGCTGCTGGGTATCTTCCTCATCCTGGTCCAGTCTCCATCAGCAGGTATTCCTGTGTTCTGTTCTGTCCTCTAGCTCAGGGGTTCCCAACCTGGGGTCCGGGGCCCCAAGGGCTACTCTGTGCTGACGTTACCAAAATTATTGTTGTAAATATTACATTTATAAAAGACAAAAACTAAACGGTAAAATGGGAAGAAGAAGAAGAAAATCTAAAATTGCTGTTTGTAATTAACCAGTGTTAATGCGTGTAGTGGCTCGGGGGTCCGGGTCGGAAAATCTGAGTCTGGGTCAGGTGGTCTGGGTCCGGATCGGGGGGTCCGGGTCAAGGGGTCTGGGTCCGGGTCAGGGGGTCTGGGTCCGGGTCAAGGGGTCTGGGTCCGGTTCAGGGGGTCCGGGTCCAAATCAGGGGGTCCGGGTCCAAATCAGGGGGTCCGGGTCCAAATTAGGGGGTCTGGGTCCGGTTCAGGGGGTCTGGGTCCAAATCAGGGGGTCCGGGTCCGGATCGGGGGGTCCGGGTCCAAATCAGGGGGTCTGGGTCCAAATCAGGCGGTGCGGGTAAAAAGGTTAGGAACCGCTGGTCTAGCTGCTTACTATGCTGCTTTCTTAGGTTCTGCAGCAGCTAGAACCGGTTCAGATGTTCTGTGTTCCGTCTGTTGGTTCTGATGGTTCTGTTCGCTGTCTGATCAGACGCCTTTCTGCCGCTGTTAAAAAGTCCTGTGGGTCTGGTGGGGGAGGAGGCGGCCATCGCTCGGAGCCAACGCACGCCGCTCGCCAGCATGTCCATCAAACACCCGCTCATCCACATCCAGTGAGTGGACCCACAAAGTTCTGACCCGGTTTGTTTTGTTGTGCTGCTGCTCTCCTGATCCACTCTGGTTCTGATTCTGGTTCTGCTTTCTGAACAGGAACTCAGTCCACAGTCTGAGGAAGAGGACGTCTCAGGACTCCAATCAGAGCATGTTTTACTCCGAGGTTCTGCCGTGGATCGGGTCCACCGAGCTGGTGGAGAGCAGCGCCCCCACAGGTACTACAGAGTACTGCAGGGTACTACGCTGTACTGCAGGGTACTACAGAGTTCATCAGGATACCACAGAGTACTGCAGGGTACTACGCTGTACTGCAGTGTACTACGCTGTACTGCAGGATACTACAGAGTTCATCAGGATACCACAGAGTACTGCAGGGTACTCTGCTGTACTGCAGGGTACTCTGCTGTACTGCAGGGTACTCTGCTGTACTGCAGGGTACTACAGAGTTCATCAGGATACCACAGAGTACTCCAGGGTACTCTGCTGTTCTGCAGGGTACTCTGCTGTTCTGCAGGGTACTCTGCTGTTCTGCAGGGTACTCTGCTGTTCTGCAGGGTACTCTGCTGTACTGCAGGGTACTACTCTGTACTGCAGGGTACTACGCTGTACTGCAGGGTACTACGCTGTACTGCAGGGTACTACGCTGTACTGCAGTGTACTACTCTGTACTGCAGGATACAACAGAGTTCATCAGGATACCACAGAGTACTGCAGGGTACTCTGCTGTACTGCAGGGTACTCTGCTGTACTGCAGGGTACTATGCTGTACTGCAGGGTACTACGCTGTACTGCAGGGTTCTACGTTGTACTGCAGGGTTCTACGCTGTACTGCAGGGCTCTACGCTGTACTGCAGGGCACTACTCTGTACTGCAGGATACTACAGAGTTCATCAGGATACCACAGAGTACTGCAGTGTACTACTCTGTACTGCAGTGTACTACTCTGTACTGCAGTGTACTACTCTGTACTGCAGTGTACTACTCTGTACTGCAGGGTACTATGCTGTACTGCAGGGTACTACGCTGTACTGCAGGGTACTACGCTGTACTGCAGGGTACTACGCTGTACTGCAGGGTACTACGCTGTACTGCAGGGTACTATGCTGTACTGCAGGGTACTACGCTGTATTGCAGGATACTACGCTGTATTGCAGGGCTCTACGCTGTATTGCAGGATACTACAGAGTTCATCAGGATACCACAGAGTACTGCAGGGTACTCTGCAGTTCTGCAGGGTACTACACTGTACTGCAGGGTACTACGCTGTACTGCAGGGTACTACGCTGTACTGCAGGGTACTCTGCTGTTCTGCAGGGTACTACGCTGTACTGCAGGGTACTACGCTGTACTGCAGGGTACTACGCTGTACTGCAGGGTACTACGCTGTACTGCAGGGTACTACGCTGTACTGCAGGGTACTCTGCTGTTCTGCAGGGTACTACGCTGTACTGCAGGGTACTACGCTGTACTGCAGGGTACTACGCTGTACTGCAGGGTACTACGCTGTACTGCAGGGTACTACGCTGTACTGCAGGGTACTCTGCTGTTCTGCAGGGTACTCTGCTGTTCTGCAGGGTACTACGCTGTACTGCAGGGTACTACGCTGTACTGCAGGGTACTACGCTGTACTGCAGGGTACTACGCTGTACTGCAGGGTACTACTCTGTACTGCAGGATACTACAGAGTTCATCAGAATACCACAGAGTACTGCAGGGTACTACGCTGTACTGCAGGGTACTACGCTGTACTGCAGGGTACTACGCTGTACTGCAGGGTACTACGCTGTACTGCAGGGTACTACGCTGTACCGCAGGGTACTATGCTGTACTGCAGGGTACTACGATGTACCGCAGGGTACTACGCTGTACCGCAGGGTACTACGCTGTACCGCAGGGTACTACGCTGTGCCGCAGGGTACTACGCTGTACCGCAGGGTACTACGCTGTACCGCAGGGTACTACGCTGTGCCGCAGGGTACTACGCTGTGCCGCAGGGTACTACGCTGTACTGCAGGGTACTACGATATACTGCAGGGTACTACGATATACTGCAGGCTACTACAATACACAATTAATGCTTATAAAATCTCTTAGAATCGAATCGACTCATAAGTCCATAAATCACTTTATTGTTTAACATTATTTCTCTTATTTTACAGCTAAAATAAGAAGAAAAGTCCAGTCGGCCATTTTAAGGCTCAGGTTTTCCCAGTGAACTGTTTCTCACCCAGTGTTGCATCATTGCATTACAGACATATAATTAAAGTACCAGTTTAAAACAACCTTTTTAATAGCACTGACCCGTATCAATATAGAACTGGATCGAATCCATTCTTGAAATTTGAATCGATACCCAGCTCTACTATAGGCCACTACACTGTATTACTGCACTACTGTGCTTTTTAAACTGAATTTAACTGTCGAAAAACTCTCCAACCAGTTTTATATTTGAAACACACACTATGGAAGCGTTTTGCATTTGCTTGAAATAAAAATCTCTGTTTTTCTGAATAAATGAAATAAACTGTGAGAGGCAGAAAATCCGATGGGGCAGTTAATCTGAACAGGGCAAATTCCTCAGGTGTCTCTGCAAAGTCGACCAAATAATCATCCGAATAATTATTACTCTACATTGTTTAGAGACGAGAGTATTTCCCAGTTTCTCAAAGTGGATCTGCCTTTTTTAACCAGAACCTTCAGCCTCAGGGTCCTGGAGTGTTTTTGAACCTGATTTCATGTCCTCAGAATGTCCCGCTGAGGCCCCGCCCCTCTCTGACCCCGCGGGTGACTCGTCCCGGTCAGACGGCCGCAGCAGCAGCTGGACGAAGAGCTGCTGCTCGTCCACCGCGCCGCTGCCTCGCAGGGACACGCTGTCTTCGTCCTTGGAGCGGACGTCCCGCCTGCAGCGGGAGAAGCAGATGTTGGTGGAGGAGGTCAAAGCTCAGAAGGTCAGAGGTGATCAGAGTCTACGCCGTCCTCCAGAACCTGCTGCTGATGCTGTTGCTGTCCTGCAGGAGCTGGTCTGGATCCTCCATAAAGCCCTGGAGGCGGCCCAGCTGGAGAAGAGGTCGTGTGCGGAGTTCCTGGCGGAGGAGGACGAGCAGCAGCGTTTAGAGCTGCTGCGGCACCGCGAGCGCCTGGCGGCGGACCTGCGGGCCCGGCTGGAGGAGACCAGGACGGAGGCGGACGCTCTGAGGAGGAACCTGGCTGACAGAGACGCTCAGGTGGCTGAACTGCAGGAGAACATCAGGCTGCTGACGGAGAAGAACGCAGCCAAGCAGGAGGTGAGGAGACTCCTACCTGAGGTCCACATTAGGACCAGAAGGGACCAAACATGTGACCCTCCTGAGCTGCACTCACTGCACCTCCTGTATCCTGTCAGGTGATCATGAAGCTGTCAGATCAGGTGACCTCATACCTGTCTGACCCACGGCACTCCAACTCCTCCGGTACCGTCCCCAACGCTCAGACCTACAAGCAGCTTCAGCAGCAGATAGAGAACCTCAAGGTAAAGTCTAGAAGTGGCACATCCAGTTTCACACCTGGTCCAGTTTCACACTTGGTCCGGGTTCTCACCTGGTGCAGGTTCTCACTTGTTCAAGGTTCTCACCTGGTCCGGTTTCACACCTGGTCCAGTTTCACACCTGGTCCAGTTTCACACCTGGTCCGGGTTCTCACCTAGTTTGGGTTCACACCTGGTCCAGGTTCTCACCTGGTTTGGGTTCACACCTAGTCCAGGTTCACACCTGGTCTGGATCACACCTAGTCCGGGTTCTCACCTGGTCCGAGTTCTCACCTGGTCTAGTTTCACACCTGGTCCAGGTTCTCACCTGGTTTGGGTTCACACCTAGTCCAGGTTCACACCTGGTCTAGATCACACCTAGTCCGGGTTCACACCTGGTCTGGATCACACCTAGTCCGGGTTCTCACCTGGTCTAGTTTCACACCTGGTCCAGGTTCACACCTGGTCTGGATCACACCTAGTCCGGGTTCACACCTGGTCTTCGTTCTCACCTGGTTTGGGTTCTCACCTAGTCCGGGTTCTCACCTGGTTTGGGTTCACACCTGGTCTGGTTTCACACCTGGTCTGGTTTCACACCTAGTCTGGTTTCTCACCTAGTCCAGTTTCACACCTGGTCCGAGTTCTCACCTAGTTTGGGTTCACACCTGCTCCGGTTTCACATCTAGTCCGGTTTCACACCTGGTCCGGTTTTAAACCTGGTCCGGTTTCACATCTAGTCCGGTTTCACACCTAGTCCGGTTTCACACCTGGTCCGAGTTCTCACCTAGTTTGGGTTCACATCTGGTCTGGTTTCACACCTAGTCTGGTTTCTCACCTAGTCCGGTTTCACACCTGGTCCGAGTTCTCACCTAGTTTGGGTTCACACCTGGTCCAGGTTCTCACCTGGTCCAGTTTCACACCTGGTCTTCAATCTCACCTGGTTTGGGTTTACACCTGTTCCGAGTTCTCAACTTTTCCGGGTTCTCACCTGGTTTGGGCTCACACCTAGTCTTCGTTCTCACCTGGTTTGGGTTTACATCTGTTCCGGTTTCACACCTGGTTTGGGTTTACACATGGTCCAGGTTCTCACCGGGTCTGGTTTCACACCTAGTCCAGGTTCACACCTGGTCTGGATCACACCTAGTCCGGGTTCACACCTGGTCTTCGTTCTCACCTGGTTTGGGTTCTCACCTAGTCCGGGTTCTCACCTGGTTTGGGTTCACACCTGGTCTGGTTTCACACCTAGTCTGGTTTCTCACCTAGTCCGGTTTCACACCTGGTCCGAGTTCTCACCTAGTTTGGGTTCACACCTGGTCCGGTTTCACATATAGTCCGGTTTCACATCTAGTCCGGTTTCACATCTAGTCCGGTTTCACATCTAGTCCGGTTTCACACCTGGTCCGGTTTTAAACCTGGTCCGGTTTCACATCTAGTCCGGTTACACACCTAGTCCGGTTTCACACCTGGTCCGAGTTCTCACCTAGTTTGGGTTCACATCTGGTCTGGTTTCACACCTAGTCTGGTTTCTCACCTAGTCCGGTTTCACACCTGGTCTTCGTTCTCACCTGGTTTGGGTTCTCACCTAGTCCGGGTTCTCACCTGGTTTGGGTTCACACCTGGTCTGGTTTCACACCTGGTCTGGTTTCACACCTAGTCTGGTTTCTCACCTAGTCCGGTTTCACACCTGGTCCGAGTTCTCACCTAGTTTGGGTTCACACCTGCTCCGGTTTCACATCTAGTCCGGTTTCACACCTGGTCCGGTTTTAAACCTGGTCCGGTTTCACATCTAGTCCGGTTTCACACCTAGTCCGGTTTCACACCTGGTCCGAGTTCTCACCTAGTTTGGGTTCACATCTGGTCTGGTTTCACACCTAGTCTGGTTTCTCACCTAGTCCGGTTTCACACCTGGTCCGAGTTCTCACCTAGTTTGGGTTCACACCTGGTCCGGTTTCACACCTGGTCCAGGTTCTCACCTGGTCCAGTTTCACACCTGGTCTTCAATCTCACCTGGTTTGGGTTTACACCTGTTCCGAGTTCTCAACTTTTCCGGGTTCTCACCTGGTTTGGGCTCACACCTAGTCTTCGTTCTCACCTGGTTTGGGTTTACATCTGTTCCGGTTTCACACCTGGTTTGGGTTTACACATGGTCCAGGTTCTCACCGGGTCTGGTTTCACACCTAGTCCAGGTTCACACCTGGTCTGGATCACACCTAGTCCGGGTTCACACCTGGTCTTCGTTCTCACCTGGTTTGGGTTCTCACCTAGTCCGGGTTCTCACCTGGTTTGGGTTCACACCTGGTCTGGTTTCACACCTAGTCTGGTTTCTCACCTAGTCCGGTTTCACACCTGGTCCGAGTTCTCACCTAGTTTGGGTTCACACCTGGTCCGGTTTCACATATAGTCCGGTTTCACATCTAGTCCGGTTTCACATCTAGTCCGGTTTCACATCTAGTCCGGTTTCACACCTGGTCCGGTTTTAAACCTGGTCCGGTTTCACATCTAGTCCGGTTTCACACCTGGTCCGAGTTCTCACCTAGTTTGGGTTCACATCTGGTCTGGTTTCACACCTAGTCTGGTTTCTCACCTAGTCCGGTTTCACACCTGGTCCGAGTTCTCACCTAGTTTGGGTTCACACCTGGTCCAGGTTCTCACCTGGTCCAGTTTCACACCTGGTCTTCAATCTCACCTGGTTTGGGTTTACACCTGTTCCGAGTTCTCAAGTTTTCCGGGTTCTCACCTGGTTTGGGTTCTGGTTTTGGCTCTGGTTCTGCCTCTGGTTTTGGCTCTGGTTCCGCCTCTGGTTCCGCCTCTGGTTCAGCCTCTGGTTCCGGCTTTGGATCTGGCTCTGATTCCATCTTTTGTTCTGGCATTGGTTCCGTCTCTGGTTCCGCCTCTGGTTCTGGTTCCGCCTCTGGTTCTGCCTGTGGTTCCATCTCTGGTTCTGGCTCTGGCTCCACCTCTGGTTCCGCCTCTGATTCTGGTTCCATCTCTGGTTCCGCCTCTGGTTCTGGCTCCACCTCTGGTTCCGCCTCTGATTCTGGTTCCATCTCTGGTTCCGCCTCTGGTTCTGGTTCAGCCTCTGGTTCCGGCTTTGGATCTGGCTCTGATTCCATCTTTTGTTCTGGCATTGGTTCCGTCTCTGGTTCCGCCTCTGGTTCTGCCCGTGGTTCCAAATCTGGTACTGCTTCTGGTTCCATCTCTGGTTTTGGCTCTGGTTCCACCTCTGGTTCT
This sequence comes from Valencia hispanica, assembly GCA_963556495.2. Taxonomy (NCBI): domain Eukaryota; kingdom Metazoa; phylum Chordata; class Actinopteri; order Cyprinodontiformes; family Valenciidae; genus Valencia; species Valencia hispanica. The sequence continues at coordinate 61,326,421 of OY747702.1, read as the reverse complement.
GGCTCTGGTTCCGCCTCTGGTTCTGGCTCCACCTCTGGTTCCGCCTCTGATTCTGGTTCAGGCTCTGATTCCATCTTTTGTTCTGGCATTAGTTGCGTCTCTGGTTCCGCCTCTGGTTCTGCCCGTGGTTCCATCTCTGGTACTGCTTCTGGTTCCATCTCTGGTTTTGGCTCTGGTTCCTTCTCTGGATCTGGCTCTGGTTCCACCTCTGGTTCTGGCTCTGGTTCCACCTCTGGTTCTGGCTCTGGTTCCGCCTCTGGTTCTGGCTCTGGTTCCACCTCTGGTTCTGCCTCTGGTTTTGGCTCTGGTTCCGCCTCTGGTTCCGCCTCTGGTTCTGGCTCTGTTTCTGGCTCTGGTTCTGCCTCTGGTTTTGGCTCTGGTTCTGCCTCTGGTTCCATCTCTGGTTCTGGCTCTGGTTCCATCTCTGGTTCTGGCTCTGTTTCCACCTCTGGTTCTGGCTCTGGTTCCATCTCTGGTTCTGCCTCTGGTTCCATCTCTGGTTCTGGCTCTGTTTCCACCTCTGGTTCTGGCTCTGTTTCCGCCTCTGGTTCCATCTCTGGTTCTGGCTCTGATTCCGCCTCTGGTTCTGGCTCTGGTTCCGCCTCTGGTTCTGGCTCTGGTTCCGCCTCTGGTTCTGGCTCTGGTTCCATCTCTGGTTCTGCCTCTGGTTCCATCTCTGGTTCCGCCTCTGGTTCCATCTCTGGTTCCGCCTCTGGTTCCATCTCTGGTTCTGGCTCTGATTCCGCCTCTGGTTCTGGCTCTGGTTCCGCCTCTGGTTCTGGCTCTGGTTCCGCCTCTGGTTCTGGCTCTGGTTCTGCCTCTGGTTCCATCTCTGGTTCTGGCTCTGGTTCCACCTCTGGTTCCACCTCTGGTTCTGGCTCTGGTTCTGCCTCTGGTTCCACCTCTGGTTCCACCTCTGGTTCCACCTCTGGTTCTGGCTCTGGTTCCACCTCCGGTTCCTCCCCTGCTGGTTGGTTCTGATGGAATGATCCAGTACTGATCGTGTCCGTTCCTCAGGACGACATGGAGGCCTATAAAACCCAGAACAAGTTCCTGAACTCTGAGATCTACCACCTGACGAAGCTTTGGAGGAAAAGCTCAGAGCAGGAGAGGAGCCTGATGGTGAAGGTGGGTCTGACTGGGAACACTGGGAACCGGTTCTCTTACTGGAACCAGCAGCAGCAGCAGCAGCTCTGTGCTCTCTCATGTCCCTGTGTCCTGCTCTCTGATTGGCTGCAGTGTGCGTACCTGGAGGCCACTAACTGTCAGGTGGAAAGCCGTTACCTGGGCGTCCTGCGGAAGCTGCAGGATGCTAAACCTCTGGCTCCGGAGCAGCAGGAGGCCGTGCAGAAGATGATCGAGGACGCTCTGAGGGGGGAGCGGAAGGGCGTCATGAAGCTCAGCGCCGACAGGTAGGATCAATCCCAGGGAGCACCTGTCCTCGCCTGCAACGCAGGGAAATGAAACCCTCTGCTCTGTCTGCAGGGATTATGACGAGTACGGCTTTAAGATCGTTCCCGACTACGAGGTGGAGGACATGAAGCTGCTGGCCAAGATCCAGGCGCTGGAGATCCGATCCCACAACCTCCTGCACCAGGTCTGCTCCATCAGCTGACGCCCTGAGTTTCACCTGGCAGGCAGACTGCCTGGAGACACAGTTCAGGGTTTATCCCATTAATCTGCTCTAGATGTCGCTGCTCAACCGCTGCTCACTGCTGATGACATCATCAAGTATTTGAAGTTTTGCTCAAACCTGATTGGCTGAGAGGAAAATGAAATGAAAAGAATAAAGAATAAAACTTTATTGTGTAAAATAAGATATAAAGTTGTTTTGTTTTTCTCTTCTTCATTCATGCTGTTCTGATCCATCCGGTTGGTTCTGGTTCTGGTTCTGTTTGTCCCTGCAGGACAGAATTGAGCGCCCCCTGCTGGGCCGCTGGGCGCAGTACCTGGCCGGCCGCTCGGAGGACGACCTGTGTCCCTCCCCTGAGCTCAAAGCGCTGCTGCGTGGAGGCATCCCACGGGAGTACCGGCAGAGAGTGTGGCGCTGGCTGGTCCGGACCAGAACCAGAACCATCTGGGAGCGCCATCCTCAGCGGTACCAACAGGTGGGCCCAAACCATGGCCCTTACCTGTCCACAGGTGACCTGTCTGTAATCCTGATACTGTGTTTGCAGCTCTGTGAGAAGAGTCGGACGTCCCCCAACTCGGCCTCCAGACAGATCCAACTGGACCTCCACAGAACCCTGACGACCAATCAGAACTTCTCCTCACCCTCCAGCCCCGCCCTCCAGCAGCTGCGCCGCATCCTGCTGGCGTTTTCCTGGCAGAACCCAGCGGTCGGTTACTGCCAGGGACTCAACAGGTGCTCACCTGTCTGTTAGCTGGTTGGTTCACTTGGTCATGTGACCCGGTCATGTGACCCGGTCAGGTGACCCGGTCGTGTGACCCGGGCGTGTGACCCGGTCGTGTGACCCGGGCGTGTGACCCGGTCGTGTGACCCGGTCGTGTGACCCGGGCGTGTGACCCGGTCATGTGACCTGGACAGGTGACCCACTAGTGTGACCCGGTCGTGTGACCCGGTCATGTGACCCGGTCACCTGACCCGGTCATGTGACCTGGACAGGTGACCTGGTCATGTGACCTGGTCAGGTGACCTGGTCAGGTGACATGGATGTGTGACCTGGTCAGGTGACCTGGTCAGGTGACATGGATGTGTGACCTGGTCAGGTGACCCGGTCATGTGACCCGGTCAGGTGACCCGGGCGTGTGACCCGGGCGTGTGACCCGGGCGTGTGACCCGGTCATGTGACCTGGACAGGTGACCCACTCGTGTGACCCGGTCGTGTGACCCGGTCGTGTGACCCGGGCGTGTGACCCGGGCGTGTGACCCGGTCATGTGACCCGGTCAGGTGACCCGGTCAGGTGACCTGGTCAGGTGACCTGGTCAGGTGACCTGGATGTGTGACCCGGTCAGGTGACCCGCTCATGTGACCCGGTCAGGTGACCCACTTGTGTGACCCACTCGTGTGACCCGGTCATGTGACCCGGTCAGGTGACCCACTTGTGTGACCCACTCGTGTGACCCGGTCGTGTGACCCGGTCAGGTGACCTGGTCAGGTGACCCGGGCGTGTGACCTGGGCGTGTGACCCAGTCATGTGACCTGGTCATGTGACCTGGGCGTGTGACCTGGTCAGGTGACCCGGTCATGTGACCTGGTCAGGTGACCTGCGCGTGTGACCCGGGCGTGTGACCCAGGCGTGTGACCCGGGCGTGTGACCCGGTCTTGTGACCTGGGCGTGTGACCGGTCATGTGACCTGGGCGTGTGACCCGGGCGTGTGACCCGGGCGTGTGACCCGGGCGTGTGACCCGGGCGTGTGACCCGGTCATGTGACCTGGGCGTGTGACCCGGGCGTGTGACCCGGGCGTGTGACCCGGTCGTGTGACCCGGTCATGTGACCTGGTCAGGTGACCTGGGCGTGTGATCCGGTCATGTGACCTGGTCAGGTGACCTGGTCAGGTGACATGGATGTGTGACCTGGTCAGGTGACATGGATGTGTGACCTGGGCGTGTGACCCGGTCAGGTGACCCGGTCGTGTGACCCGGTCGTGTGACCTGGGCGTGTGACCCGGTCATGTGACCTGGGCGTGTGACCCGGTCAGGTGACCTGGGCGTGTGACCTGGTCGTGTGACCTGGGCGTGTGACCCGGTCGTGTGACCTGGGCGTGTGACCCGGTCGTGTGACCTGGGCGTGTGACCCGGGCGTGTGACCCGGGCGTGTGACCCGGGCGTGTGACCCGGTCGTGTGACCTGGGCGTGTGACCCGGGCGTGTGACCCGGGCGTGTGACCCGGGCGTGTGACCCGGTCGTGTGACCTGGTCAGGTGACCCGGTCATGTGACCTGGTCAGGTGACCTGGGCGTGTGACCCGGTCATGTGACCTGGGTGTGTCCTCTGTGTCTCTCAGGTTAGCAGCTATCGCTCTGCTGGTCCTGCAGAACGAAGAGGACGCCTTCTGGTGTCTGGTGGCCGTGGTGGAGGCCATCATGCCTCAGGACTACTACACCAAGAACCTGGTGGCCTCTCAGGTGAGTGAGCACACCTGGAGCATCATCATGCATCAGGGTCACTGACTGATGATGCGTTCATGCTCAGGCTGACCAGCGAGTCCTCAAGGACTTCATGACAGAGAAACTTCCCCGACTGGCGGCTCACTTTGAGGGTCACACCATCGACGTGTCGCTGATCACCTTCAACTGGTTCCTGACGCTCTTCGTGGAGAGTCTGCCCAGCGACATCCTGCTGCCGGTGTGGGACGCCTTCCTGTACGAGGGGACCAAGGTACCCTGAACGCACCGCAACACAGAAAACTGCCTCTGAACGCATCATAAAACACAAATCTGAGCCTGAACATACCACATAGAAAGCTGCCTCTGAACACAACATACAGAAAACTGGCCCTGAACACACCACAACACAGAAAACTGGCCCTGAACACACCACAACACAGAAAACTGGCCCTGAACACAACATACAGAAAACTGACACTGAACACAACACTACACATAGAAAACTGCCCCTGAACACAACACACAAAACTGGCCCTGAACACACCACAACACAGAAAACTGGCCCTGAACACAACATACAGAAAACTGACACTGAACACAACACTACACATAGAAAACTGCCCCTGAACACAACACACAAAACTGGCCCTGAACACACCACAACACATAGACAACTGCCTCTGAATGCATCATGAAACACAAATCTGACCCTGAACACACCACAACACAGAAACTGGCCCTGAACACACCACAACACATAGAAAAACTGGCCCTGAATGCACCATAGAACAAATCAGAACCACAACATAACGCACCGAAAACTGCCCCTGAACACAACACATAGAAACCTGGCCTGTTTGCCCGTGTAACTAGTTATTCCCCAACTCTGGTTGCAGGTGATCTTCAGGTACGCTTTGGCTCTGTTCAAATACAAAGAAGAAGACCTCCTGAACATCCAAGACAGCGTGGAGATTTACCAGTACCTGCGCTTCTTCACCAAGACCATCTCTGACAGCCGGTACGTCTTGATCCGGCCTCTGTGGGAATGCTCTCTGTGGGAATGCTCTCTGTGGGAATGCTCTGGGTTCCAGCAGTGAAGTCAGTGAACTGATAACCTCTTTCTTCGTCCACAGGAAGCTGACCACCATTGCTTTCAGTGACATGAACCCATTTCCCCGCCGCCTTCTAAGGAACCGCCGTGCGCTGCACCTGGAGCACCTGCAGGGGGAGCTGTGGGAGCTGGAGGAACAGCAGAAGGAGTTTGTGACAGAAAGTGCTGAGCGGAAAGATAAGGAGCTGGAGGTGGCGAGCGAAGATGATGATTAACTTTAATGGGATCTGGTTACCATGGGAACCAGTCACTGGTGGACTCATAGGCGTTGCTGTGAAAGATGTCAGCGATGCAGCTCCATCTCAGGGTCAGATGATCATAACTGGGTCGAGTTCAGATAGTTGTAGCTCCATGTCCAGAAGTCCAGAACTAGACCTCTGATCCGGTCTTTGCCAGAACAGAACCTGAAACCAGGCAGGAGCGAGTGACCAGTAGGTGGTGCTCCAGCTTGTTTAATGGACCCTCAGGTCACCCAGTTTATCACAATAACTCCGCCCTGTCAGCTTTCAGTCCAATCATTTTCCTACGTCTGTAACACGTCTGTAACACGTGAATTTCAGCTTCTGAATGTAAATAAATGCTCTGCAAGTTCAAATCTCTCCTGGACTGGATTTTTTTCCTTTTTCATCAAATCCAGAACTTTTTGGGCTTTTCTCAGGTCAACATTCCAGACTTTTCCAGGACCATCATTCCCTAAATATTCAGGTCATTTAACAGAAATACAGAAACTACACATCTGGTTCTGTTTCCACCATACGTGTGATATTGATGATTATTAGCACCTGTTTGGTAGAACTGGTTGATCATACTGTGAAGGTTTGGCAGTTCCAAGGTTTTATCAGGTCAGGCGAGCCGTCACAATACACCTGACTATAATCCTACAAAATCCCTGACTTTGTGCAAGTGTACCTATAAGAATTGATGAAAGGTAGTAACAGCAAATATTGATTCTATATTTTGGTTTTATTTTCTCACTTTGCATTTTGTAAATTGATTTTCTAAAAACCATTAATATTTCTAAAAGCATTCTCTGTTTACTACGTTCTTCCACACCTGCCTAAAACTTTTGCACAGTACTAAATATATATATATATATATATATATATATATATATATATATAGGTGACAGTGTTGGTTCTACTGGATCTAAGCGCTGCCTTCGATACAGTGGATCACACTATTCTTTTAACCCGTTTAAAACAGATTGGCCTCTCTGGTGATGTTCACTAATGGTTCACATCCTATCTCACAGACAGGACTTTTATGGTAAGTTTAGATACCTGCTCTTCTAAGGTCCACAACATCACATGTGGTGTGCCCCAGGGTTCGATTCTAGGCCCAGTGCTTTTTAACCTTTATATGCTCCCTCTTGGCAGCGTCATCAGAAGACATGGAGTCACAGTTATGCTGATGATACACAGTTATACATCTCCATGTCTCCCGATGACACACGGCCAATGGATGCACTTTTTAAACTGCATTTCAGACATTAAATCCTGGATGGCAGAAAACTTTCTCCAGCTTAACCAGGACAAAACTGAAGTTTTAGTCATAGAGGCTCAGAGAGAGAAACTTTTACCAAAACTACAATCACTGTCTTTTAATCCTTCTCTACAAGTGAAGAATCTGGGCGTGATTTTTGACTCTGAGCTGCTTTTATCCCTCACATTAAAATTATTACTAAAAGAGGTTTTTATCATCTAAAGAACATTCAGTCTTCCCGAAAAGAATATATCAGGTTTACAACTTCTACTAAATTCAGCAGCACGTGTCCTGATGAAGACCAGGAGGAGGAAACACATTACACCTGTTTTAAACTCACTGCATTGGCTCCCCGTATGTTTTAGGATCGATTTTAAGATTCTTTTAATGGTTTTTAAGTGTCTTAATGGTCTTAGGCCTTCTTATCTCTCAGAGCTGCTTTACCATATGAACCTTGGCGGTCTCTGCGCTCCTCTGCAGCCGTCTCCTTGTCATCCCTAAAGTCAGGACACACAGTCATGGTGAGGCGTCTTTCCATTATTATGTTCCTCACCTCTGGAACAGGCTGCTGGAGAACCGCAGAGAACATTCATGTTTTTAAGAGCAGGATCAAGACTCACCTTTTTAGCTTTTAACTGATAATTATTTATTATAGTCTGTTTAATTGCTCTGCATGTTTTAATTGATTACATTTTATCAGTGTTTTACACTAATTCTAAATTTGATCAGTGTTAAAATTTTATCTATGTTTTACTATTTACTCTCATATTTATCTACTCTTTATTTTAATATTTTAACCTGTTATTTTAATCTTCCTTCCAGTGTTTCCTCTATAGGAACCCTTCCTCTGCCTCGGCTGTAGCTGCCTGGCTGCTCTCCAGGTGGAGGTTGGGTGGAGGTGGGGGTCTCAGCCTCCCCTCCTCTGGGCGCCCTGTGTCGGTGCCTCAGCTGCTGCTGTTGATGTGCTGCTGCCGGTGCAGATGGCTCCTCTGATGTTGTTTCCTTACCTGCTCATCTGTTCTCAGCCCAGATGTCCTTTTTACTGTTGCTTTTAACTGTGTGGGAGCATGGGAGGGGGGGGGGGGGTATAACTGTGATTCTAAGATTATTTATCTGCTTGCAGTAACAGTGCAATTATCAATTGTTAGATTAACCTCTAACCTGATCTCAGCTGAGTTCCTCTGTCTAAATCTAAGATCATGCAGTGGCAGGATGAGGCTCCATTTGTTAGAAGGTTGTTTAAACCACTTTTCTGATTAGGACATTTTAAACAGAGGAGCCTAATATAAGGTACTGGAAGTGCTTTTCTGTTGAGGAAAACTTCGGAGCTCTTTTTACTCCTGCAGGACGGTTGAACTGGTACCAGATTTTAATCCTGATTTTTCCTCAGCCAAATGGATGCCTTGGTACATGTTGCTTTAGCTAACGTTGCCCTCTGACCTCTGAGCCAGATAAATGTTGATGCTGATGTGTTTGTATGAGTAATAATGACACGCTGTGAATGAAATGTTTTTATTGTCAAATTGTTTCCCCCTGCAGGTGAAGGAATGGTGACGGTTCGTGACGATGTCTAGAACAGGGTCTGCATTTGGAATAATATTTGCATGTTTGCTTTCTATTGCCGTTAGTAGTGTTCCTCCTTTAGACGCGTTATTTTGTTTCTGTGCTTTGGGGTTGGTGAAGAAACCAGGAGTCAGTCCTACCTATGCTAGGCTGTGTGGGGATCAATAGGTCCTTTATTAGTCTGATCATTCATATTGGATGTTTTCCATGTTGTTGCACACATACCATGTTCTGACACAAATGACTGACGTCTCGTCCCTAGAGGTGTTATGTGGCTGAAACCCCCCATAGTGTGAATGGAGCAGTTGGAGGGCCTTCAAGAGCTCATGTAAGGGACCACATCATCATCTGTGGAGGATTATGGGTAGCATATGGGTTACATATCAAATATTACAGTTTTTATGAGGTCACCTTTTTAGGCAACCTCACCCCCCTACCAGAGTCTAACACTGGCTATGTTTCTTTGGAGGCGTGGCCTGGCCAACCAGCGAATCCTCTGGGGGGAGCTGGATGGGCGTGGTCTGCGCTGTGATTTACACGTTGATCTCTCTGAGGTGGAGGATTTCTCTCCACCAGAGGAGAGAGAGGGTCTGTGGAGGAGTGGGCGGAGTCTCTGCTTGTTTCATACTCCACAGCGGCAGGATGGCGGACGTCACTGCTGGGCAAATAGCAATGTCCATTCAAATAGGATAGTTTTAACCTGAAGAGGGCGCCACACTGACGATTTTAGCCAGATTTTTTTTTTTTTTACTAAGAATACCAAAAATAACTAGAAATGTAGACAGAACTATTAGACACTTATTTATACAGTTTATCAGCAAAAAGAAAAGTCGATTTGGGGTTGAGTTGCTCTTAAGAGAAGAGCGTCTTTAATATTCCTGACATCTGCTGCAGACCAATCTAATATGTAGCTTGGTTGGATGTTTAACATTTTATTCCTGACTTTATTGGTTCAATCTCAACATATGTATCCAAACTTTAGTCCCATAAATAACCCAAGTAAAGTGTTATATTTAACATCATCTTGTTGGAGATGGTGTTCCTCACTGCAGGTCTTTGGTCCTGTTCAGCAGCTTGGAGCAGATGGATGGAGATGTTTCCTGTCAATCAGGGGTGTTGATCTCCAGTCTTCAAGGGCTGGTCCTCCTGGTCCGTCTCTAATGAGCTAATTATCTGAGTCAGACATACAGTGGGGCAAAAAGTATCAGGCAGCCACGATCTTCCAAGTTGTCCTACTTAAAAAGATGAGAGGTCTGTAATCTTCATCATAGCTACACTTCAACTATGTAAAATAATCCACTAAATCATATTGTATGATTTTTAACACTAGAACGGCCATGGCTGTCATTTTGACTGTTTTTCAATTTGTATGTTTAATTACTTTATGAAAAAAAACACATAAAGCCTTGTTGTTTCATGACTTTTCCTAAAACTTTTCCTAAAAGATAGATTTCATATTTAGTGTTCAAAGGATAAATGAAATACAATCATTTCTACCTATTTCGGCCACAGGCGGTCATTTTGACTGTTGTATTTAAACCTCATTTAATTACCTTGCAAGTTTGCACTACTACTTCTTTTATCACAGAAAAAAATATATGTAGCCTACTGAAGGCTAAAGGTGAAAGTGTAAGTATGAAATAGAAGCAACAGAACAAGCTGGATGTCAGAACTCAGTAAAAAATTTATAGCTCATAAATGCAAGAATATCTATATTTTTTTTAGCTATTTACACTATTTACAATGAGGCCAATAAAATTATTTACAGCACAAAGGAAGCGCAGATCACATTTCTTTGCTTTGTGCAACTCCTGTACAAAGCTTTGCAGCAGATGCTGCAGGTGTCGGAAGGTTAATTTTTAGTGCAGCTTCTCCCAATTAAAAATGGTCATTTTTGCCTTATTGGGGTTTTTAAAACATTGTTTAGCTAATAACTTTTTTGTATTATCTCAGTAGTAAACTTGCAAGGTAATTAAATGAGGTTTTAAATACAACAGTCAAAATGACCGCCTGTGGTCGTTCTGATAGTTACAGTATAGTGGCCGTTGTAGTGTTAAAGATATTATTTATATAATGGTGCAGAAAATAAGTATTTGGTCAATAACAAAAGTTCATCTCAATCCTTTGTAATGTAACCTTGGTTGGCAATGATGGAGGTCAAAGGTCACACACTGTAGCTGGTATTTTGGCCCATTCCTCCATGCAGATCTTCTCTAGAGCTGGGATGTTAAGACTTTCATCTCCCTCCACAGATTCTCTATAGGATGGAGGTCTGGAGGCTGGCTAGGCCGCTCCAGGACCTAGAAATGCTTTTTACGTAGCCACTCCTCCGTTGCCTAGGCGACATGTTTGGGATCATTGTCATGCTGGAAGATCCAGCCACGTTTCATCTTCAATGCTCTCACTGATGGATGGAGGTTTTAGTCCAGAATCTCACCATACATGGCTCCATTCATCCTTTCCTTAATACGGATCAGTCGTCCTGGTCTCTTTGCTGAAAGACAACCCCACAGCATAATGCTTCCACCCCCGTGCTTCACAGTAGGTATGGTGTTCTTGGGATGTAACGCAGACGGTCTCTGATAAACTGTAGACGGGCCTGGACATGTGATGGCTGAAGCAGGGGGACCTTTGGAGCGCAGCCGGATGTTAATCCATAACGACGTAGTGTGTTACTATAGTAACCTGTGTTACTGTGGTCCCAGCTCTCTTCAGGTCATTGACCAGTTCCCCCCGTGTAGTTCTGGGCTGTTTCCTCATAGTTCTCTAGATCATGTGTTCCCCACCAGGTGAGATCCAGCATGGAGCCCCAGGTAGAGGGAGATTATCACTGATTCATGTTCTAATAGTTGCTCCAACAGTTGATCTCTTCTCACCAAGCTGCTTGCCTATTGTAGATCGGCTCATTCCAGTCTGGTCCAGTCTTTCTGCCATATTATACAAATAAATTCTTTAAAAATCTTACAATGTGTCTCTGGATTTTTCTTTTACATTCTGTCTTTCACAGTTAAAGTGTATCTAATGGAAATTACAGACCTCTCTCCATCCTATTAAGTGGGACATCTTGTACAATAAGTGGCTGCCAAATGCTTTTTATTGCCCGAATGTATTGTAACATAGAACATCTAAAAGTAGAAGGAACCTTAAGGACCCTTGCTTTGAATCCTCTTTATTAACACAAAGACCACAAACACAGACTGAAATTCTGCTTTTAATCATTTTCTTATAAAACAAAGATACATAAGAAATGATATAAAAACCAACGGAGAACCAAAGCAAAGTTCTTCAGTGTTACAAACGACTGGTTACTGCAGAGAAAAGCTAAACACTAGTGTCACACCTGACAGTTAAAGATCTCATGACACGAAGCCGACTTCATGTAAATGTATTATGACATCATGCATCTTGTCAAATAAGGTGGTTGGGTAAATTTATGAGCCGAACAGACTTGATTTTACGCGATAATTAGAGTTTCAAAAATATTATCTTAACCGCGGCTTCAAAGCTACGTCTCCGTGTGACGTCAGCGACAGAACCGCTCAGGCTGGACAGAAACTACCGCCGCCAGGCCTGATGGTGGCGCTCATGTTTGAAGGCTCGGAAGATTCTTCCTCCAGTTTTAGCCTTGAGACGGTTTTAGAGGTGGAAAATACAGCCGGTTCTGGTGGTTCTAGAGGCATAGAACCGTACAGATACCAGCCGAACACAACGACTGAGACGGATAGAAGAAAGCGGGTCAGAGAAGCTGGCGGGAGACGTGTCGTCATGGAAACACAGGTTGGTAAGGATTAGAAATAACTTTTCATCATGGCTTCTTTTCTTTTCAAATAATTAACAAAATGATATAAATGAGCAAAATAATATTTACGTGTAGTGATTTTAGTAGTGACCTGAAAAATAAACAGCCTACATAATGTAAATACGGTAAATCAGTTTTAAAACTAAAAATAATAAACTAATCCAGACGTACTTATTTATAAGGTATAAGACTGATATCGGTAAAATAAAATCATATTGTAGGCAAACATTCAAGGCAAACGAAGCAAGTAGCCTAAGATTTACTTCATTATAATTCTTTATGATTATCTACCAAATTATTAGTTTCAGGTGAAACACGTTTATTTAATTTCTTTGTCAGACTCACTAAATAGAGTTTAAATTATTCATAATTATAGCAAAACTGCTTTGAATATGTACCAATATGTACCCATCTCTTCTGGAGAAGGGCGTCAGTTTGTTTTTAAAACTTCTGGGGACAATTATTGATCATTCATAAAGCCTATAATTATTCAGCCGTCGGCTACATAGGCTATATGCGCAGTAATAAAACACGTTCCCTTTACAACCCTCGCCGTTCTGTGCGGGGAAACTTTAACAGTTCAGAGTCCTGCATGGAGCGGATGGAATATTCCAAAGCAATAAAAGAGAAATTATTAATTCTACTATAATTTACATTTAATCAGGGATCCCGTTATTTTCTGTCTTTGACAGTTTTTTAAATTTTGAAATAATCTGAAACATTCAATATTATTTAATTCTTCATTGATTTTAGTTAATATTCAGCCCGAACAATCTGAACAAAGTATCTCCATGGTGACATCACACATGGAGCAGATGAAAACATGAACATTTTACCTGCAGTCTCACAACTTTCTCATGGTCTATGGACGTGAATTGTTCACCTTGTGCATAAAGGAGGCTGAATCTCCTCCGGTCGCACACTGGAATAACAAGAGCCACTTCTTTCTCAACTTTCTTATTGCCTCAGCAGGAGGAAATAGTGCTGCATTGAGGACGATGTCCAGGTCTGATGATGATGATGCTCAGATGCTCTCATAAGAATCTTTTTTGATTGATTCAGTTTCCTAAACTCTGAGCTTAAAGTAGAAAATAACTTTGCGTCTGCATCAAGTGGTCAGTGGCGTAAATTGTAAACTTTCACAATGAAGGACGTCTGTTAGTTTGGGTCCACAGGTGTTTCTGATTATTGTACTGATGAATAGAGGTTGTGTCATAATAAACTGACGGCTAAAGCTCATCAAACAAACACTCTTCAGACGGTGTTCCTATTCCTTTCTGTGAACGCACTCACTACCTGATGGAGTGGAGATGTTGATCCGCCCGTCAGAAAGTGAACTTTTATGTGATGTCCTGCTTCATTTTCTCACTCGATTTTCCTGCCACACAGTAAGGAGCCCTGCTAACAACGACCTTTACATTTTTACATTAGGCTACAGTTTTAAAAAAAACGATCAAAGACAGAAAATAACACAATCCCCAAAGGATTGTAAATTATATTACAATGAATCATGTCCTTTTTATTTCTTTGAAACATTCTACATCTGAAATTAATTTAATGCAGAGATCTCTGTGCAGAAACAAATACTGTCCACAGTCCCTGGCTTTATCTGCGCTCTCCGTTCCTGAATCACAAATTCAGTCGCAGATAAATCTCTCTGCAGCGCAGGATAGCGGGAACATTCTGCTGTCAGCGCAAAGCTGGGGGAATATTCTGGGATGTTCTCTCCACAAACACAATATATCAACACCATTCTCTTTGGGAGTCGTAAACAAACAAAAGTAAATTTATATTTTGAACCTGCAGTAAAGAAACTTCACCAGAGCCATAAAATTTAATTGGTGTATTTTTCCATCTTGAAACGGGAACCAGCAGCACTGCAGGACTCTGACCTGAACATGTTTGCATACGGACTAAAACCTTCATGTATCCACTGCAAAGAACGCTGCAGCATCTGCACAGAAAGAAACCATGACTGTATGAGAAAGTGCAATGGAGTCATTTAAATAATAGTCCGTTCAGATACTGATTATGTAGATATTGTGCTGGGAGCACAAGTAGATGTTAGATCTGTGCTGGTAGGAAATTCATCAGGTTTAGAAAAGTGGTGGAGACATGATGTCCCTGGTGTCCCCGGCTAAAATGAGCGTCTATGCTTCTGGAAACACCAGATCTAACTGGTCAGTCAGTGAAGTGGAGCTTGTAGGAGTAGCGATGCTGACGCTGTTAGTGTCGCATCACAGTCCACAAGCCCCACCCCGGTACCGCCGCCACACGCTGTCACACTCCTGAGGAACACTGCAGGTAGGCCTACAGCTGTCAGCAGCAACACAGGCGTGTTGAACTAAACAACCCAGGGATTCCTTTATCATAGTAATCAAAACAATTCTGCTCAAAATGTTCCAAACAGAGGAGAGAGGAGGAGGAGGAGCCCACTACTCAAGGATGCGTCTAACCTGTTTCACCCACTTAGACAGTAACTCTGGGTCTTTGGGAAACTTAAATAAACTGACATCGTCCTTCCGTGTATATGAGCAAAATCCCCCAACACAACACGAAGGCATTGCATCACTTTTCTTTGTCAAAAATAGAAAATAGCGTCTCAGTCACAGCTGAAAAGCTGCTGTCACATGTGCCAACAAACAGAACGCGTTCTCTCGCTAACGTCACTTCCTGCTTTCTGCTCGTTCAGTGCGCAGTGATACAGTGGTAAAATGCTAGTCACTGCGGCGTTTTTGCTCTCAGTAGGATTATACAAGGCATGTTTATGACTTTGAAATAGTCCATTGGGTTCAGATTTCTTTGTTTTATGTTATGTTTAAAAATTTCAACTTCGAGTCATGAGGTCTTTAAACTCTAACTGTGAGTCCAGCAGCAGGACAACCAGGCTGCAGAAATGGACATGCATCAGCTTCATCAGCTGCAAAAAGTCAGAGACGCTCCGGTCCACAGGTCAGAGATCTCGGTGCAGAAACTCACAGAAAGGTTGGAATTTCAGAGGGAAGTTTCAGTAACATCTGCAAGAGACAAGCAGAAAGATTCATCTGGCCTCCAAGCTGCGGATCTTCTCCAGGTGTGTTGATCCGGAGCGATCGACTGGACAGATCTGCTCCAGGTGAGTTGATCTGGAGCGATCAGCTGGACAGATCTGCTCCAGGTGTGTTGATCCAGAACGATAGACCAGACAGATCTGCTCCAGGTGTGTTGATCCCGAACGATAGACCAGACAAATCTGCTCTAGGTGTGTTGATCTGGAGCGATTGGTGTGATAGATATGCTCCAGGTGGTTGATCCGGAGCAATCCGTGTGACAAATCTGCTCCAGGTGTGTTGATCTGGAGTGATTGGTGTGATAGATATGCTCCAGGTGGTTGATCCGGAGCAATCCGTGTAACAAATCTGCTCCAGGTGTGTTGATCTGGAGAGATTGGTGTGATAGATTTGCTCCAGGTGTGTTGATCCGGAGCAATTAGCTGGACAGATCTGCGCCAGGTGTGTTGATCTGGAGTGTTTGGTGTGATAGATCTGCTCAAGGTGTGTTGATCTAGGGTGATCGGTGTGATAGATCTGCTCCAGGTGTGTTGATCTGGAGGAATTAGCTGGACAGATCTGCTCCAGGTGTGTTGATCTGGAGCGATAGACTAGACAGATCTGCGCCAGGTGTTTTGATCTGGAGTGTTTGGTGTGATAGATCTGCTCCAGGTGTGTTGATCTGGAGCGATAGACTGGACAGATCTGCTCCAGGTGTGTTGATCTGGAGTGATCGGTGTGATAGATCTGCTCCAGGTGTGTTGATCCGGAGCAATTAGCTGGACAGATCTGCTCCAGCTGTGTTGATCTGGAATGATCGGTGTGATAGATCTGCTCCAGGTGTGTTGATCCGGAGCAATTAGCTGGACAGATCTGCTCCAGGTGTGTTGATACAGAACGATAGACTGGACAGATCTTCTCCAGGTGTGTTGATCCGGAACAATCGACTGGACAGATCTGCTCCAGGTGTGTTGATCGGGAGCAATTGTCTGGACAGATCTGCTCCAGGTGTGTTGATCTGGAGCGATAGACTGGACAGATCTGCTCCAGGTGTGTTGATTGGGAGCAATTGGCTGGACAGATCTGCTCCAGGTGTGTTGATCTGGAGTGATCGGTGTGATAGATCTGCTCCAGGTGTGTTGATCCGGAGCAATTAGCTGGACAGATCTCCTCCAGGTGTGTTGATACAGAACGATAGACTGGACAGATCTTCTCCAGATGTGTTGATCCGGAACAATCGACTGGACAGATCTGCTCCAGGTGTGTTGATTGGGAGCAATTGGCTGGACAGATCTGCTCCAGGTGTGTTGATCTGGAGCGATAGACTGGACAGATCTTCTCCAGGTGTGTTTATCCGGAACAATTAGCTGGACAGATCTGCTCCAGCTGTGTTGATCTGGAATGATCGGTGTGATAGATCTGCTCCAGGTGTGTTGATCCGGAGCAATTAGCTGGACAGATCTGCTCCAGGTGTGTTGATACAGAACGATAGACTGGACAGATCTTCTCCAGGTGTGTTGATCCGGAACAATCGACTGGACAGATCTGCTCCAGGTGTGTTGATCGGGAGCAATTGTCTGGACAGATCTGCTCCAGGTCTGTTGATCTGGAGCGATAGACTGGACAGATCTGCGCCAGGTGTGTTGATCTGGAGTGTTTGGTGTGATAGATCTGCTCCAGGTGTGTTGATCTGGAGTGATCGGTGCGATAGATCTGCTCCAGGTGTGTTGATCCGGAGCAATTAGCTGGACAGATCTGCTCCAGCTGTGTTGATCTGGAATGATCGGTGTGATAGATCTGCTCCAGGTGTGTTGATCCGGAGCAATTAGCTGGACAGATCTGCTCCAGGTGTGTTGATACAGAACGATAGACTGGACAGATCTTCTCCAGGTATGTTGATCCGGAACAATCGACTGGACAGATCTGCTCCAGGTGTGTTGATCGGGAGCAATTGTCTGGACAGATCTGCTCCAGGTCTGTTGATCTGGAGCGATTGACTGGACAGATCTGCGCCAGGTGTGTTGATCTGGAGTGTTTGGTGTGATAGATCTGCTCCAGGTGTGTTGATCTGGAGTGATCGGTGCGATAGATCTGCTCCAGGTGTGTTGATCCGGAGCAATTAGCTGGACAGATCTGCTACAGGTGTGTTGATCTGGAGTGATCGGTGTGATAGATCTGCTCCAGGTGTGTTGATCTGGAGTGATCGGTGTGATAGATCTGCTCCAGGTGTGTTGATTGGGAGCGATTGTCTGGACAGATCTGCTCCAGGTGTGTTGATCTGGAGCGATAGACTGGACAGATCTGCTCCAGGTGTGTTGATTGGGAGCAATTGGCTGGACAGATCTGCTCCAGGTGTGTTGACCTGGAGTGATCGGTGTGATAGATCTGCTCCAGGTGTGTTGATCCGGAGCAATTAGCTGGACAGATCTCCTCCAGGTGTGTTGATACAGAACGATAGACTGGACAGATCTTCTCCAGATGTGTTGATCCGGAACAATCGACTGGACAGATCTGCTCCAGGTGTGTTGATTGGGAGCAATTGGCTGGACAGATCTGCTCCAGGTGTGTTGATCTGGAGCGATAGACTGGACAGATCTTCTCCAGGTGTGTTTATCCGGAACAATAGACTGGACAGATCTGCTCCAGGTGTGTTGATCTGGAGTGATCGGTGTGAAAGATCTGCTCCAGGTATGTTGATCCGGAACAATAAATTCCAGGAAACACTGAAAGATGCTGCAGATGTTTCACACCTGTTCAAACTTCCCTCTGAAATTAACCTGAGAGTTGACTGGATCTGGATCAGAACTTGACTAGAGCCTCTCTGACCCTTGCTAACCCTCAGTGGGAGGAGCCTGTGCTCTGATTGGTTGGATGGAGGCTGGAGAGTTGTCCTCGAACAGAAACAGGATCCCTAATCCTGATTCTCCTAGAAAGTTTAGAAACACATTTTTTTAGTTTTTATTTTAGATAAACAGAGATCTGAGGCTTTTACTCATGACAGGGTTCCAACTGCTTTCCTTTTCAAAATTCCACAGTTTTCCATGTTGGCTTTATTACCTGTGCAGATGTTCCTCAAACCAAGAAGCGACACAAAGCTGAAGTTGGCTTCTGATTTGTGAATGTGCTAAAGGGCTGTTTCACAGATTTCTGTTTCTACAGCGGTCAGATCAGGAGTAAATGCGGAATTTGTGATCTTTGATGACTTTATTCTGTTTTGGAAATATTAATAAAATAGCAGATTTATACTTTACTTGGCATCTAAAGCAGACCCAGTCCCAGAACCAACGTCCTTCTGGATTTCTCTGCAGGTTCAGGTACTCAGATAAAGGATCGTGCTTAAATATGAACCAAAGGTTACATTTTACATTTTAAACTTGGAAAACGAAGTATAGAAACCCTGTCATGATGACTTCCTGTTTTGAGATCTCTTCCCAGTTTTCCACCCAAACTTTCCAGGTCTAATTTCCAGGGTGTTAAAGGGTTCTGTGGTGTTTTATGGGAACATACCCGGCTGGTACCGACCCATTCATGTTGATGCTGGAGTGAAACTCCTCAGCTCCTGAACCTAATCTGCCCGGCGACAGCAGTCACATGACCAGAAATAAACACGTCGGAGCAGCAGGATTTATTTTTCCTAGTTTTGGGGATTTTTCAACATTAAGTGAATAAATTTCTGAGCTACAAACACGTTTAATCTAAAACTGTTAGTCTGACGTCAGTGTTGCAAGAACTCCGTCTTTAGTGCAATTAGTGGACATGCGTGGCTCGGCTCCTCGGATCAACAGCGCCCCCTTCAGGCTCCCGGGTCCTACGCTGTGACAGAAGTGCATGATGGGAAAAGGTCTCAAAAACAGGTCAGCAGATCCACAGATAAGGTTCGGTCTCCAGAAAGAACCGGACCGGGCCTGGAGCACCGCTGATGGTGTAATAATCCAAGGAGCCGACGCCAGAGCGGTTCTTAGTTCTGACTCTGCTGTGCCGGACCAGCTGACTGGTTGATGGACTGGTTTCCTCCCAGTAAGAAGTGAATCAACCAGTCGGCAACTCTAGCTGGGGTGTTAGGACTCGGGGGGACGTCGGAGGTGAACGTATTTCTGAAAGAGATTTCAGGGCGTTACAAACTGATGCTACAAACAGTCTAACAACGTGTAAGAGTTCAGCGGGAGAAGAGTCTGGAGGGCGGACCCTCCCTCTCCAGAACCCTGCGGGGTCACACCGGGGTCACACCCTCCCGCTCCAGAACCCTGCGGGGTCACACCGGGGCGGACAACGGGATCCGTTACTCAGTCTAACGGGATAAACAGAAGCAGGAAGACTCGTTGTTCCAGTGATATTGCTGACCATCTGAACTCAGCCGCCACTGCTGCAGGAAGCTCCGCCCACACACCTTGTTTTCTTCTCTGGGTCTGCAGGAAACACCTTTCTGACCCACCCTCAGGCTTCCTCTCTGATCACATGACCTCACCTCGCAGGTGCGGTGGCGAGCGACGCGTTACTGATCCCAGAGCCGGTCAGATTCCGCATCCGGTCGTTTCCATGGTGACAGGCCTGCAGCAGCCCCAGGCTCCACTCTCTGAGGGCATAATGAGCTGCTGCTCTACCTGTCCACAGGCCCCGCCCCTTCGATGGAGTCCAGGTGAAGAGTCAGCTCCGCCCACAGAACAGAAAGGTTAGGAAAAATGTCCGGACGGCGTTAGGAACTGAGCGGTGAGTTTTATAAAAAAGGACATCACTACGAAAAAATGCATCAGCCGGTTTAAAATCTGCAGCGCTTCCAGATAAAGTGCTTCATTACATTGTTACGTTGTTTTTCCAGTTTCTTATTAAAATATTGTTTTCCCTGGAGTGAAACCATAGTAAACATGTTACACGTTGGTAAAAATAAACATCTGGAATGTCTCTTTAACAAGTCCCAGCGGCTGATTTTGGTCAAGCTGAACTCGTCCCTGGAGCCTGAAAATGGAAACGTGGAAATGGTTAACATTCTGTCTGCAGAGACCGCACAGCGCGTTAGGCGGCTCGCTGCAAACATTACCAGCTCGTTAACCAGCTCGTTATGGAGCTGGTTAACCAGCACATTAACCAGCCCGTTATGGAGCTGGTTAACAAGCTCTTTAACCAGCATGTTATGGAGGTTGTTTATAAGCTGGTTAACCAGACAGTCATGGAACTCGTTAACCAGCTCGTTAACCAGCCTAAGTGTGTTATGGAGCTTGTTAACAAGCTCCTTAACTGACCCATTATGTAGCTCGTTAACCAACCCGTCATGGAGCTCGTTAACCAACCCATCATGGAGCTCGTTACCCACCCGTCAGGGAGCTCATTAACCAGCTCGTTGTGGAGCTCGTTAACCAACCTGTCATGGAGCTTGTTAATCAGCCTGTCATGGAGCTCGTTAACCAACCCGTCATGGAGCTTGTTAACCAACCCGTCAGGGAGCTCGTTACCCAACCCCGTCATGGAGCTTGTTAACCAGCCTGTCATGGAGCTTGTTAATCAGCCTGTCATGTAGCTCGTTACCCAACCCCGTCATGGAGCTCGTTAACCAACCTGTCATGGAGCTTGTTAATCAGCCTGTCATGGAGCTCGTTAACCAACCCGTCAGGGAGCTCGTTACCCAACCCGTCATGGAGCTTGTTAACCAGCCTGTCATGGAGATCGTTAACCAACCCGTCATGGAGCTCGTTAACCAACCTGTCATGGAGCTTGTTAATCAGCCTGTCATGGAGCTCGTTAACCAACCCGTCATGGAGCTTGTTAATCAGCCTGTCATGGAGCTCGTTAACCAACCCGTCAGGGAGCTCGTTACCCAACCCGTCATGGAGCTTGTTAACCAGCCTGTCATGGAGATCGTTAACCAACCCGTCATGGAGCTCGTTAACCAACCTGTCATGGAGCTCGTTAACCAGCCTGTCATGCAGCTAGTTAACCAACCCGTCATGGAGCTCGTTATCCAACCCGTCATGGAGCTAGTTAACCAACCCGTCATGGAGCTTGTTAACCAACCCGTCATGGAGCTCGTTAACCAACCTGTCATGGAGCTTGTTAACCAGCCTGTCATGGAGCTAGTTAACCAACCTGTCATGGAGCTCATTAACCAACCTGTCATGGATCTCGTTAACCAACCCGTCATGGAGCTTGTTAACCAGCCTGTCATGGAGCTAGTTAACTAACCCGTCATGGAGCTTATTAACCAGCCTGTCATGGAGCTCGTTAACCAACCCGTCATGGAGCTAGTTAACCAACACGTCATGGAGCTCGTTATCCAACCCGTAAGGGAGCTTGTTAACCAGCCTGTCATGGAGCTTGTTAACCAGCCTGTCATGGAGCTCGTTAACCAACCCGTCATGGAGTTTGTTAATCAGCCTGTCATGGAGCTCGTTAACCAACCCGTCATGGAGCTTGTTAATCAGCCTGTCATGGAGCTCGTTAACCAACCCGTCATGGAGCTAGTTAACCAACCCGTCATGGAGCTTGTTAACCAACCCGTCATGGAGCTAGTTATCCAACCCGTCATGAAGCTCGTTAACCAACCCTTCATGGAGCTAGTTAACTAACCCTTCATGGAGCTAGTTAACCAACCCGTCATGCAGCTAGTTAACCAACCCGTCATGGAGCTAGTTATCCAACCCGTCATGGAGCTCGTTAACCAACCCTTCATGGAGCTAGTTAACCAACCCTTCATGCAGCTAGTTAACCAACCCGTCATGGAGCTTGTTAACCAACCCTTCATGGAGCTAGTTAACCAACCCGTCATGCAGCTAGTTAACCAACCCTTCATGGAGCTCGTTAACCAACCCTTCATGGAGCTCGTTAACCAACCCTTCATGGAGCTAGTTAACCAACCCGTCATGCAGCTAGTTAACCAACCCGTCATGGAGCTAGTTATCCAACCCGTCATGGAGCTCGTTAACCAACCCTTCATGGAGCTCGTTAACCAACCCGTCATGGAGCTAGTTAACCAACCCTTCATGGAGCTCGTTAACCAACCCTTCATGCAGCTAGTTAACCAACCCTTCATGCAGCTAGTTAACCAACCCGTCATGGAGCTAGTTAACCAACCCGTCATGGAGCTAGTTAACCAACCCTTCATGCAGCTAGTTAACCAACCCTTCATGCAGCTAGTTAACCAACCCTTCATGCAGCTAGTTAACCAACCCGTCATGGAGCTAGTTATCCAACCCGTCATGGAGCTCGTTAACCAACCCTTCATGGAGCTCGTTAACCAACCCGTCATGGAGCTAGTTAACCAACCCTTCATGGAGCTCGTTAACCAACCCTTCATGCAGCTAGTTAACCAACCCTTCATGCAACTAGTTAACCAACCCGTCATGGAGCTAGTTAACCAACCCGTCATGGAGCTAGTTAACCAACCCTTCATGCAGCTAGTTAACCAACCCTTCATGCAGCTAGTTAACCAACCCTTCATGCAGCTAGTTAACCAACCCGTCATGGAGCTAGTTAACCCTCTCAGACAGCTCAACAGGTGCCATCAGGACAGATCCCCCTGAGGACCCAGCAGAATTTTATATAACAAATATTAAAACCAAATTTTTATTCTGTTACAGTAAAGATCGGATCGGCTGGTTTCTGTTGAAGGACCAGAATCCTGGAGAATCTGATGTGAGTTCAGATGTATGGCGATATTCTTCATCGGTTCATTCAGAGCCACCTCTGCTGTGGAGCTGCAGCTTGAAGGAGACAATTATCCATAAGTAGTCCCTGTTATCTACATCTGAAATATTCCTGCAGCTCAGATTACTGTAAACCACTGGCTGTAGATGCGGTTCTAACTGGATCCACTAAAGTTTGGACAGGAAGTGACTAAAACCGTAAAACAAAGGAAGCCACGCCCATTTGATTCCTTCCTGGTCTGAAAACGAGGCCAATTAATGAAGGCGGGATGAAAAGGTGACTCTGTGTTGGGGCTTTAGTTGTTACCATCTTGACTCGGGTCCAAACGGATCAGAACCAACTGTCTGAGGGCCTCAGGGTCTCTACCTGCTGCCACCTGCTGAGTCCTTCAACATGGTGACAAGAACAAGGCGGAACACAGAGACTCGCACACATAGCTGCTGGAAGTTCTTTATAAAAATATTCTCCATAAAAAAAGTACAAAAGTAAAAAATAATGAAACATAAAGTCTGAGTTTGGTTCCAGAGGAACAAGCAGCAGCCATGTTGATGATGATGATGATGATGATGATGAGGAAGCATGCATTAGTGTTCATCCAGCCAGTGGTTCATCAGTTAGTCTCATGTTAGCACGCGGAGGTGACGGCGGCTGATTTAGAGGCTGACACGGCGAAGGGGGCGGGGCTTGGCGTATGCAGCAGGCTGACGAACAGGAAGAGGGTGGAGGTGGGCAGGCAGACGCAGAGGAAGAGGACGACGTCCTCGCTGAGACAGAGGACGAAGTCGCTCTGCTCCGTAAGCACCCAGTCCACCAACACCCCCACCAGCAGGTAGTACACCTGGAACTCCTGAAGCTCCTCCCACTCCCCGCCCTCGGCCCAGTGCGGCCCCGCCCCCAACCCTGAAGAACTGTTCTGCCTGGCCACGCCCCCTCCAGCTCGGCATTCACTCACCATGGGCTTCATCTCCGCCCCCTCACACGTCGCCTCTTTCACCCGGCTCCGCCCACGTCCCCCCGCACGCTCCAGCCGCCGACTGCTCTCCACGAACTCCTGCAGGGGCGGAGCCAACAGAGACAGGTGAGGTTTGCACAGGTTGGGGGTGGGACAAAAGACTGAAGGGAGGGGCAACAGTTGAACATTTAGAGGACAAAGATGTGTGAATTTGGGGCCAGCAGATGTCGCTGTGGAGCTCTAGGCACGCTTAAATTAATCAGAAGAACAGCATCGTCCTTTATAGAGTAATAATCTATAAAGACCGATTCTGTCACCAAGAAGAGTCGGTTTTAAATATCAAGGCCAGAATACTGACAAGCAGTGGAAGCAGCGGAGGTTGTTTAACGTTTGTTTAAATAATGAACGTCTACGCTCAGCAGACAGGCCACGCCCCCAAGCTGACATCAAACCACGGGGCTCCAACCAGGAGCGAAAGTTGGTCGTGCTTAACTGGTATTTAAATATGGGAAAAGCACACGTCATATTTACGTTCTAATGTTTCTAGCTACCAAGACAAAAAAAGAGAATTTTTATTAAATCTAAATTTAGCAAAAAAAATAAGAAATTTAACATTTGGGACGTCGCCAACATCGATTTTAACATCGTTCTAGGACTTTGAAAGACCATTATAGATTTAAAGGGGATTATTTGAAATATTATAAAGTAATTGAAAAGTTGAGGAAAGATCTGCATTTTTTGATTATTTGTATTTTCATGTATAAAAAAGGCTTTGTTCTTTAATTGCATTAATATAAAACTGTGTTTGTAAGTTGGTGCTTTTTCATGTGATTCATTTAATATTGATCAAAGTCAGATTATATGCATCAAATTAGTTGCTGCTAATAACCGTTAATTTGTTCCACCTAATTTATCATGCCACTGAATAGGAACCTGGCAGAACTATGAAACAGAACCTGGCAGAACCCAGTTTGTGGCTGGAAGCAGAGAAGTTCTGGTGAAGTTCTAGAAGACCTCCTTCAGACGCCCTGAGATTCAGGAAGGCTTAAACAAACCAACCAGAACCTCAAGAACCCGAAGGAAATGACCAGAACCAAACAGAACTTGAATTAAACCAGATCGGATCCCCTGCTGCTGATTGGACAAAAATATCAAAGGGGCGTGTCTTATAGTATAGTTATATGGTTCTTTGATCACTTGATGTTCTGGTTCTGATTCTGTTTCACATTCAGAGTGGAACCACAAGCCGCACACAGAGCCTCGGTTCTGTTTCCAGTGTGTCTGATCTTATTCTGCGTTCGGGTCGGGCCCGGCTCACCATCAGGGCCTTGTCCATGAAGAACTCCTTCCCCGGCGTGCCGTCGTTGTACTTGGTGTCGATGGCGAAGCACAGGAAGAGGACGTCCACCACGATCTCAAAGATGGACAGGAAGCAGTGGGCCACCAGGAAGGAGAAGAGGCCCACGATGATGAGCGGCAGCAGCCACTCGGCGTAATCCCGCTGGTAGTTGAGGAGCAGGACGCCGGCGAACGTCGTACAAGTCATGATCAGAACCTGAGAAGAGGAAAGAACATGTCCAATTAAACCTGAGCCGAGTCTCTAGATGAGCCTGAAGGTTATAAAAAAGAACCGGTTCTGACCCGATCGGATCAAACGCCTCACCTTCCCTAAGAAGAGCACAAAGTCTCCGACTGCGTTGATGGTGGCGACCCGCAGAGCGTTCTCCACCAGGATGACGAAGGCGTCACGAGCAGACGTGCAGAAACTGGTGCTGTTGATGGCGGTGGCCGCATATGCATTCTGGGAAAAAAGATCAGGGAGGAGATGGAGTAGGAGGTGATGGAGGAGGTGGAGGTAGGAGACACCTGAACCTCTGGGTGGAGGTGGGTCTGTTACCTGGTTCAGATAGTTGAGGCACTTCTCCAAACACCACAGACAGCAGATGCAGGACTTCAGCAGGCAGCGAGCGCAGACGTTCTCCTAGTAACAACCCAGAGGTCACGTGATTCACCCACAGGTCACGTGATTCACCCACAGGTCACGTGATTCACCCACAGGTCACGTGATTCACCCACAGGTTGATTCACCCACAGGTCACATGATTCACCCACAGGTCACATGATTCACCCACAGGTCACATGATTCACCCACAGGTCACGTGATTCACCCACAGGTCACATGATTCACCCACAGGTCACGTGATTAACCCACAGGTCACATGATTCACCCACAGGTCACATGATTCGCCCACAGGTCACATGATTCGCCCACAGGTCACATGATTCACCCACAGGTCACGTGATTCGCCCACAGGTCACATGATTCACCCACAGGTCACATGATTCACCCACAGGTCACGTGATTCGCCCACAGGTCACGTGATTCGCCCACAGGTCACGTGATTCGCCCACAGGTCACATGATTCACCCACAGGTCACATGATTCGCCCACAGGTCACGTGATTCGCCCACAGGTCACGTGATTCGCCCACAGGTCACATGATTCACCCACAGGTCACGTGATTCGCCCACAGGTCACGTGATTCGCCCACAGGTCACATGATTCACCCACAGGTCACGTGATTCGCCCACAGGTCACATGATTCACCCACAGGTCACATGATTCACCCACAGGTCACATGATTCACCCACAGGTCACATGATTCACTCACAGGTCACATGATTCACCCACAGGTCACATGATTCACTCACAGGTCACATGATTCACCCACAGGTCACAAGATTCACCCACAGGTCACGTCATTCACCCACAGGTCACATGATTAACCCACAGGTCACATGATTCGCCCACAGGTCACGTCATTCACCCACAGGTCACATGATTCACCCACAGGTCACGTGATTCACCCACAGGTCACGTGATTCGCCCACAGGTCACATGATTCGCCGACAGGTCACATGATTCGCCGACAGGTCACATGATTCACCCACAGGTCACAAGATTCACCCACAGGTCACGTCATTCACCCACAGGTCACATGATTAACCCACAGGTCACATGATTCGCCCACAGGTCACGTCATTCACCCACAGGTCACATGATTCACCCACAGGTCACGTGATTCACCCACAGGTCACGTGATTCGCCCACAGGTCACATGATTCGCCGACAGGTCACATGATTCACCCACAGGTCACAAGATTCACCCACAGGTCACATGATTCACCCACAGGTCACAAGATTCACCCACAGGTCACATGATTCACCCACAGGTCACATGATTCACCCACAGGTCACATGATTCACTCACAGGTCACATGATTCACCCACAGGTCACATGATTCACTCACAGGTCACATGATTCACCCACAGGTCACGTGATTCACCCACAGGTCACGTGATTCGCCCACAGGTCACATGATTCGCCGACAGGTCACATGATTCACCCACAGGTCACAAGATTCACCCACAGGTCACATGATTCACCCACAGGTCACATGATTCGCCCACAGGTCACATGATTCACCCACAGGTCACATGATTCACCCACAGGTCACATGATTCACTCACAGGTCACATGATTCACCCACAGGTCACGTGATTCACCCACAGGTCACGTGATTCGCCCACAGGTCACATGATTCGCCGACAGGTCACATGATTCACCCACAGGTCACAAGATTCACCCACAGGTCACATGATTCACCCACAGGTCACAAGATTCACCCACAGGTCACATGATTCGCCCACAGGTCACATGATTCACCCACAGGTCACATGATTCACCCACAGGTCACATGATTCACCCACAGGTCACATGATTCACCCACAGGTCAAATGATTCGCCCGCAGGTCACATGAATCGCCCACAGGTCACAAGATTCACCTACAGGTCACATGATTCACTCACAGGTCACATGATTCACCCACAGGTCACATAATTCGCCCGCAGGTCACATGATTCACCCACAGGTCACATGATTCACCCACAGGTCACATGATTCGCCCACAGGTCACATGATTCACTCACAGGTCACATGATTCACCCACAGGTCACATGATTCACCCACAGGTCACATGATTCGCCCGCAGGTCACATGATTCGCCCACAGGTCACAAGATTCACCTACAGGTCACATGATTCACTCACAGGTCACATGATTCGCCCACAGGTCACATGATTCACCCACAGGTCACATGATTCACCCACAGGTCACGTGATTCACCCACAGGTCACGTGATTCACCCACAGGTCACGTGATTCACCCACAGGTCACATGATTCACCCACAGGTCACATGATTCACCCACCCACAGGTCACATGATTCGCCCACAGGTCACATGATTCACCCACCCACAGGTCACATGATTCACCCACCCACAGGTCACATGATTCGCCCACAGGTCACGTGATTCGCCCACAGGTCACATGATTCGCCCACAGGTCACATGATTCACCCACCCACAGGTCACATGATTCACCCACAGGTCACATGATTCACCCACAGGTCACTTGATTCACCCACAGGTCACATGATTCACCCACAGGTCACGTGATTCGCCCACAGGTCACGTGATTCGCCCACAGGTCACGTGATTCGCCCACAGGTCACATGATTCGCCCACAGGTCACATGATTCACCCACATGTCACATGATTCACCCACAGGTCACGTCATTCACCCACAGGTCACATGATTCACCCACAGGTCACGTGATTCACCCACAGGTCACGTGATTCGCCCACAGGTCACATGATTCGCCGACAGGTCACATGATTCACCCACAGGTCACAAGATTCACCCACAGGTCACATGATTCGCCCACAGGTCACATGATTCACCCACAGGTCACATGATTCACCCACAGGTCACATGATTCACCCACCCACAGGTCACATGATTCGCCCACAGGTCACATGATTCACCCACAGGTCACATGATTCACCCACAGGTCACATGATTCGCCCACAGGTCACATGATTCGCCCACAGGTCACATGATTCGCCCACAGGTCACATGATTCACCCACCCACAGGTCACATGATTCACCCACAGGTCACATGATTCACCCACAGGTCACATGATTCACCCACAGGTCACATGATTCACCCACAGGTCACATGATTCACCCACAGGTCACGTGATTCGCCCACAGGTCACGTGATTCGCCCACAGGTCACATGATTCGCCCACAGGTCACATGATTCACCCACAGGTCACATGATTCGCCCACAGGTCACATGATTCGCCCACAGGTCACAAGATTCACCTACAGGTCACATGATTCACCCACAGGTCACATGATTCACCCACAGGTCACATGATTCACCCACAGGTCACATGATTCACCCACAGGTCACGTGATTCACCCACAGGTCACGTGATTCGCCCACAGGTCACATGATTCGCCGACAGGTCACATGATTCACCCACAGGTCACAAGATTCACCCACAGGTCACATGATTCGCCCACAGGTCACATGATTCACCCACAGGTCACATGATTCACCCACAGGTCACATGATTCACCCACAGGTCACATGATTCGCCCGCAGGTCACATGATTCGCCCACAGGTCACAAGATTCACCTACAGGTCACATGATTCACTCACAGGTCACATGATTCGCCCACAGGTCACATGATTCACCCACAGGTCACATGATTCGCCCGCAGGTCACATGATTCGCCCACAGGTCACATGATTCACCCACAGGTCACATGATTCACTCACAGGTCACATGATTCACTCACAGGTCACATGATTCACCCACAGGTCACATGATTCGCCCGCAGGTCACATGATTCGCCCACAGGTCACATGATTCGCCCACAGGTCACAAGATTCACCTACAGGTCACATGATTCACCCACAGGTCACATGATTCACCCACAGGTCACATGATTCACCCACAGGTCACATGATTACCCCACCCACAGGTCACATGATTCACCCACCCACAGGTCACATGATTCACCCACAGGTCACATGATTCACCCACCCACAGGTCACATGATTCGCCCACAGGTCACATGATTCAGGTCACATGATTCACCCACAGGTCACATGATTCACCCACAGGTCACATGATTCACCCACAGGTCACATGATTCACCCACAGGTCACATGATTCACCCACAGGTCACATGATTCACCCACAGGTCACGTGATTCACCCACAGGTCACGTGATTCACCCGCAGGTCACATGATTCACCCACCCACAGGTCACATGATTCACCCACAGGTCACATGATTCACCCACAGGTCACATGATTCACCCACCCACAGGTCACATGATTCGCCCGCAGGTCACATGATTCACCCACAGGTCACATGATTCACCCACCCACAGGTCACATGATTCACCCACAGGTCACATGATTCACCCACAGGTCACATGATTCACCCACAGGTCACATGATTCACCCACAGGTCACATGATTCACCCACAGGTCACATGATTCACCCACAGGTCACATGATTCGCCCACAGGTCACATGATTCGCCCACAGGTCACATGATTCACCCACAGGTCACATGATTCACCCACAGGTCACATGATTCACCCACAGGTCACATGATTCACCCACAGGTCACATGATTCGCCCGCAGGTCACATGATTCGCCCACAGGTCACATGATTCGCCCACAGGTCACAAGATTCACCTACAGGTCACATGATTCACCCACAGGTCACATGATTCACTCACAGGTCACATGATTCGCCCACAGGTCACAAGATTCACCTACAGGTCACATGATTCACCCACAGGTCACATGATTCACCCACAGGTCACATGATTCGCCCACAGGTCACATGATTCACCCACAGGTCACATGATTCACCCACAGGTCACGTGATTCACCCACAGGTCACGTGATTCACCCACAGGTCACGTGATTCACCCGCAGGTCACATGATTCACCCACCCACAGGTCACATGATTCACCCACAGGTCACATGATTCACCCACAGGTCACATGATTCACCCACCCACAGGTCACATGATTCGCCCACAGGTCACATGATTCACCCACAGGTCACATGATTCACCCACAGGTCACATGATTCACCCACAGGTCACATGATTCACCCACCCACAGGTCACATGATTCGCCCACAGGTCACATGATTCACCCACCCACAGGTCACATGATTCGCCCACAGGTCACATGATTCACCCACCCACAGGTCACATGATTCACCCACAGGTCACATGATTCACCCACAGGTCACATGATTCACCCACAGGTCACGTGATTCACCCACAGGTCACATGATTCACCCACAGGTCACTTGATTCACCCACAGGTCACATGATTCACCCAGAGGTCACATGATTCACCCACAGGTCACAAGATTCACCCACAGGTCACATGATTCACTCACAGGTCACATGATTCACCCACAGGTCACATGATTCACCCAGAGGTCACATGATTCACCCACAGGTCACAAGATTCACCCACAGGTCACATGATTCGCCCACATGATTCGCCCACAGGTCACATGATTCACCCACAGGTCACATGATTCGCCCACAGGTCACATGATTCACCCAGAGGTCACATGATTGACCCACAGGTCACATGATTCACCCACAGGTCACATGATTCACCCAGAGGTCACATGATTGACCCACAGGTCACAAGATTCACCCACAGGTCACATGATTCACCCACAGGTCACATGATTCACCCACAGGTCACGTGATTCACCCACAGGTCACATGATTCACCCACAGGTCACATGATTCACCCACAGGTCACATGATTCACCCAGAGGTCACATGATTGACCCACAGGTCACAAGATTCACCCACAGGTCACATGATTCACCCACAGGTCACATGATTCACTCACAGGTCACGTGATTCGCCCACAGGTCACATGATTCACCCACAGGTCACGTGATTCACCCACCCACAGGTCACATGATTCACCCACAGGTCACGTCATTCACCCACCCACAGGTCACGTGATTCGCCCACAGGTCACATGATTCACTCACAGGTCACATGATTCGCCCACAGGTCACAAGATTGACCCACAGGTCACATGATTCACCCACAGGTCACATGATTCACCCACAGGTCACAAGATTCACCCACAGGTCACAAGATTGACCCACAGGTCACATGATTCACCCGCAGGTCACATGATTCACTCACAGGTCACGTGATTCACCCACAGGTCACATGATTCACCCACCCACAGGTCACGTGATTCGCCCACAGGTCACAAGATTGACCCACAGGTCACATGATTCACCCACAGGTCACATGATTCACCCACAGGTCACAAGATTCACCCACAGGTCACAAGATTCACCCACAGGTCACATGATTCACCCGCAGGTCACATGATTCACTCACAGGTCACGTGATTCACCCACAGGTCACATGATTCACCCACCCACAGGTCACGTGATTCGCCCACAGGTCACATGATTCACTCACAGGTCACATGATTCACCCACAGGTCACATGATTCACTCACAGGTCACATGATTCACCCACAGGTCACATGATTCGCCCACAGGTCACATGATTCACCCACAGGTCACAAGATTCACCCACAGGTCACATGATTCACCCACCCACAGGTCACATGATTCGCCCACATGTCACATGATTCACCCACAGGTCACAAGATTCACCCACAGGTCACATGATTGACCCACAGGTCACATGATTCACCCACAGGTCACATGATTCACCCACATGTCACATGATTCACCCACAGGTCACATGATTCACCCACAGGTCACATGATTCACCCACAGGTCACATGATTCACCCACAGGTCACAAGATTCACCCACAGGTCACGTGATTCACCCACAGGTCACATGATTCACCCACAGGTCACAAGATTCACCCACAGGTCACGTGATTCACCCACAGGTCACATGATTCGCCCACATGTCACATGATTCACCCACAGGTCACATGATTCGCCCACAGGTCACATGATTCACCCACAGGTCACATGATTCATTGACTGGTCTCATAGAGCAGAACAGAACCGTACCCTTCCTTTCAGCTGGTTGTGGACGTACATGAGGACGAGTCGGGGGATCTTCACCAGCGTGATGATGAAGGATCCCTTAGCAACAGTACCCAGGTGGTACCGGACCAGCCTCAGAACTGAGGACAGAATCGGGGTCACCGGGAGTCGGTTTTTGTCCCTGGAAGAAACAGAGGTGTTTGAGATCGGGTGAAGACAGAACGACGGTCCGACCCGTTCCTGGTGACATCAGGACTCACCTGGTGAAGTAGTAGGTGACCACGGCTCCAGCCACGGTCATCTGCTGACAGGCCAGGATGAACTCGCTGATCCAGACCAGACCCACGGCGTGGTACCACGTGAGGTACTGCAGAGAACCCGTCAGTCTGAACTCCGTCAGCCCCGTCTCCTCGTTCTGCTCCGGGTTTCCTGCAGAACGTCAGAACCAAACAGAATACCATCAACTTGCTGTTCTGGCTGTTGGCCAGCAGGGGGCAGCCACTCTGACTTCACTGAGGCTGTCTGCAGAAAAAGCAGCTGCAGAGTTAAAGATAATCAGAGAAAAAATTAGTTTTTAAACGGGGCAATAAATCATTCTTAACCGTGTGAAAAAGTATTAACACCCTAAAACCTGTTGACTGGCTCTCTCTCCCTCTGCAGCAGCAGCAGCAGCTGATACCTGGTACCGAGTCTCTAACACTACCAGAGGAGATCTGACCCGCTCTGCTTTGCTGAACTGATTTCATTCAGGCTTCTAAGCCTGAATTAGTTCTGGACTTTGACTGGGCCAAAGAGGGACTTGTTGCTGTGCTTTGGATCAGAGAGATGCTCCTGCCGAAGGTCACAAACTGAAGGGCGGATATTCTCCTTCAAGATCTTCTGCTAGAGAGCAACGTAGCCCCAGACCATAATACTACCACCACCATGTCAGACTGTAGCTATGATGTTCTGCTTCTGTTCTTCTCCAGATGGAACTGGAGATGGAGCTTCCATAAAGGTTCACTTCTGTCTCTTCAGTCCACAGAACATTTTCCCAGAAGTCTTTGTGTTCTTCTGGGTCAGCAGAGGTTCTGGTCCTGGATCTCTCCCATGGAGGCCATTTTCTCTCCTTCTGATTGCCGAATCATGACCTCTGACCTTAGCTGAGGCAGTGAGGCCTGCAGAGCTGTAGATGTTCTGGGTTCTTCTGTACCTCCTGGATGAGTCGTTGATGAGCTCCTGGAGTAATGTTGTTAGGTCAGCTTCTCCTAAAAGGTTCTCCGCTGTTCCAGGTGTTCTCCAGGTGTGGATCATGGTTCTCCCTGAGGTTCCCTGTAGACCCAGAACCTTAGAAATGGTTCTCACATGTGGGGTGCCTCAGGGCTCCATGCTGGGGTCCCTCTTATTTAATATCTACATGCTCCCACTAGCCCAGATTATAACAACCAATAAAATTAGCCACCACAACTATGTAGATGATACTCAGCTCTACATTACGACGTCCCCAGGTGACTTTGAACCCATCCAAACTCTGAGTAAATGCATCGAGCAAATCAATGCATGGATGTGCCATAACTTTCTCCAGCTGAACAGAAACAAAACAGAAGTAATTACTTTTGGACCTAAAGAGGAACGATCAACAGTCAGCACACAGCTTCAGTTAATCCAGCTAGAAACTACTGATCAGGCCTGAAATCTAGGTGTAGTAATGGACTCAGACCTGAACCTCCAGGGTCACATAAAGGTCAATAACAAGGTCAGCCTTCTATCACCTGAAGAACATTTCTAGGATTAAAGGACTGATGTCGCAACAGGACCTAGAAAAACTCATCCATGCGTTTATCTTTAGTCGGATTGATTACTGCAACAGCGTCTTCACAGGTCTGCCTAAAAAGTCAATCAGACAGCTGCAGCTGATCCAGAACGCTGCTGCTCGTGTTCCTCACTAGAACCAGGAAAGTAGAGAACATCACCCCAGTTCTAAAGTCCTTACACTGGCTCCCTGTAGCTCAGAGAATAGACTTCTAAATACTTTTACTAGTTTATAAATCATTACATGGCTTAGCACCAAAATATGATGAAGATCTACTGTTACTATAGCAACCCCCCCCCCCCCCAGGTTTATTGCTGTTTTTATCTAATCATATAAATCACCACGATTTTTCCTGTTGGTGAAAGTGTGCTATACTAATAAATGTTCCTTGCCTGGTGAAGACCACCGAGCTAGAGGGCGCTACTGAGTCTCTGGTGAAGCAAACTGCCCTCAGTACCAGTAAAAACTGCGATATGACCTGTTTGGACCTTTAATCTTCTGGGTTGTTGATTTTCCTTCGTGTTTCCGCTGGTGGACATTTATTCTACTCTATGTTGGATCAGTTAATATCAGCCTATCTGGAGGTAATAAATCAGCAGCAGTTGCTTTCATGTTTGTTTCTCTCTGCAGAGACCAACCGGTGGTTCCCAGGAAGAGCAGCACCAGGATCCAGTAGATCCAGAAGAGGAGGAGGGCGAGGAAGGTGACGAAGGGCTGCAGGGTGAGCAGGGGGAGGTGGATGAAGACTTTTCCTGCGACGTGGAACAGCGAGATGGTGAGCGCCACTCGTTTCCTCATGAAAAGCATCAGCAGCAGCAGGATGATCTGCACACACACACAGAGACACTCAGAGCTGCTCTCAGTGGTTCTGGTTCTGGTTCTGGCGCCGTACGTACGGTGAAGACGGTGGCGGACGCGGCGTACACCAGCAGCGCCTGACCGCTGTCCCTCGCCTCCTCCTTCGCCTCCTCCTTCAGCACCTTGGAGGACGTGTCGTTGCCGTACAGCCGGTAGTCGATGTAGAGCCACCAGAGGACGCTCGTCCCCGCTGAGACACAAACACACCCTCAGGTTAAACCGGGAAGCCCCGCCCCTTTCCCCACACATCACACAGGTAGTGACCTCACCCAGGGATCCCAGGACCACCAGCGAGGTGAGGATCCAGACCAGGACAGCAGAGATGTAGCGGATGACAACCATGAGGATCATGGACAGAGCTGAAAGATAGGGGGCAGCAAAGAGCGCTGAATACCAGGTTACAGGAAGTGACATCACAACACGCCGCCAGCTCTCACCTAAAGCAAGGACGCAGAGTCCGATGATGATCTCCTTGCTGGCTGCGACGCCAGCGATGAGGCGGTGCAGGACGCTGCTGTCCCCCACGAAGGTCACCATAGCCTCGGCGAACTTGGCATAGCAGGAGATGTCCACCGGCGTGCAGCGGTTAAAGAGAGGCAGCGGTTTACTGGGACACACACAGGTCAGAGGTCAGAGGTCAGCAGAGAGGACCGTCGGGCCTGGAGCCGCTCGGCTAGAAGCCACACCTACCTGCGAGGGACGGGAAGTTTGGGACACATGGAGAACCTCTCAGGAAGAGCCGGGTACTTGTGGGCCGGCAGTTGGTAGGAACAGAGCTCCGAGCCTGAAACAGAACGAGCATCATCATCATCATCACCTTCATCATCATCATCATCATAACAGCTGAACAAAAACATGCCCCCCCCAACAGGCTGAGGCAGGAACCTTCAGAACCTACAGCTACCAGATGTTTGAGGAGCTTCCTGCATGTGGGGGGGGGGGGGGCTTGGGCACCTGCCCCTTTCCTCTGTGAGGCCCTGTTTGAGCTTTTTTTATTTTGGAGCATGTGCGTGTGGAGGCCTGCTTCCTCACCGCTGCACAGCGGCTCTGGATGAAATGAAGTTACTGCTGTAGAACCTCAGCAGCTAAAAGGTTCGGCCCGTAGCCTTAGCAGCTCACATCTAAAAATGTCACATAAACAGTGGCAGAAAAATACTGTATGAACAGCAGGTATGGAAAGCCAGATGTGCCACAATTCATTATATTAAAGATCCTATATCATGATATTTTACAGCTTTCACCGTCTGGGATAGGCTTAAAGATGATCAAATGTTACCGTTGGCATTAAATAGTAATAATTTTTCCTGAAATATAACTTATATGCTGAAGTTATTCTTCGACCCGGAAGTAAGACGTTCGGTTTCACTAAAATCCCGCCTCCCCCCTGTGAGCTCCACCCATTTCATGACGTAGCCTTGAGCCCCGGCCTCGCAGCCACATGTGCAGTTTTTCCGAGCCATTTTAGAAAGTTAAATACTATAAAAAAGTTGGTGCTTAGTGTCTTGATTTGGACTGTGAAAAAGGGGGTGTGTGTTTAATCTGCAGGGGCAGCGCAGAAACATCAGCCACTTCCTGGTTTGACACAGTGACGTAAAACACGTCACTGTGTCATGAGTCAGTCGTTTTTAAGTGTGTAGGATCTGGAGGATTACTGAGAAATGTGTGAATTAAGCCAAAAACCACTCTGGCATGTTTTTTAATAAGAAAATTGCTTTACAACATGGTTGAAAGCTCCAAAAAGTAGATTTTGCATGATATAGGACCTTTAAAATGTCCAAAAATTGATATTTACACGTTTGTGTAATTTATTTGACCTGGACCTGCTAGAAGCAGAAGGAGGTTCTTTTGATTCTTCTCATGTCTGAGCAGAGCCAGAAGCTGCTCCAGTCTTCTCTGTGAAGGCCTCAGACAGGTCTGTGGATCTCACCATCGTCTTCACGCTCACTTCAACAGTCAGGAGCACCAGACCAACTGTCTGAGGTTCAAACAGGACAAACCTCCTTCTAAAGGCTGAGTCACGATGTTCTCCACCCACTGTTGCTCTGGGGGTTGGACAAGTGTGACCCAGGTGTGTGTGATCCGGTGAGGAGCTCACCATTCATCATGGCGAACCTCTTCAGGTCCTGGTAGGTCTTCAGCTCCTCGGTGGGACACAGAGACACACACAGAGCCATGGACCTGATTTTCCTCTGGACGATGTCGATGTTGCAGGGATCCAGAAAGAAGACAAACCTGCAGGGAGCAGAAGCAGAAAAACAGGTGATCCAGATGTTTACAGGTGTGCATTCATTCACATCCAGCTGAGGTCAGGTGGTCAGCTTCCCACCCATAGAACCAGTAAAACCAGCAGCAGGAAGCAGCAAGAAGCATCTGTCTCAGCAGAACATCTGAATGTGGACGTGGGAAAAAATGTGACTCTGAGACAAAGAGACAAAGAAACAAACACCTACGCTGTTCAGAACCAACTGCTTTGGATCACGGCTGCAGGAATACTAGCCGGGCCTGAGACTGAATCCAAAACCAGAACCCAGTCCACCTTAAAACATGGAAGAACACCTAAAAAGAGAAATCTCTGGTCGTTGCAGACCAGAGATTTCTCAAAGCCCATAAAACATCTCAGACCACCTTAAAACAACCTAACCACAACCTTAAAACATCTCAGACCACCTTAAAACAAGCTCACACCACCTTAAAACATCTCACACCACCTTAAAAAAAACTCACACCACCTTAAAAAAACCTCACACCACCACCTTAAAACAACCTCACACCACCTTAAAACATCTCAGACCACCTTAAAACATCTCAGACCACCTTGAAACAACCTCACACCACCTTAAAACATCTCAGACCACCTTGAAACAACCTCACACCACCTTAAAACATCTCACACCACCTTAAAAAAAACTCACACCACCTTAAAAAAACCTCACACCACCACCTTAAAACAACCTCACACCACCTTAAAACATCTCAGACCACCTTAAAACATCTCAGACCACCTTGAAACAACCTCACACCACCTTAAAAAAAACTCACACCACCACCTTAAAACAACCTAACCACAACCTTAAAACATCTCAGACCACCTTCAAAAAACTCACACCACCACCTTAAAACAACCTAACACCACCTTAAAAAAACCTCACCACCTTAAAAAAAACTCACACCACCACCTTAAAACAACCTCACACCACCTTAAAACAACCTAACACCACCTTAAAACATCTCAGACCCCCTTAAAAACCTCACACCACCTTAAAACAACCTCACACCACCTTAAAACAACCTAACACCACCTTAAAACATCTCAGACCCCCTTAAAAAACCTCACACCACCTTAAAACAACCTAACACCACCTTAAAACATCTCAGACCCCCTTAAAAAAAACTCACACCACCTTAAAAAAAACTCACACCACCACCTTAAAACAACCTAACCACAACCTTAAAACATCTCAGACCCCCTTAAAAAACCTCACACCACCTTAAAACAACCTAACACCACCTTAAAACATATCAGACCCCCTTAAAAAAAACTCACACCACCTTAAAAAAAACTCACACCACCACCTTAAAACAACCTAACACCACCTTAAAAAAACCTCACCACCTTAAAAAAAACTCACACCACCACCTTAAAACAACCTCACACCACCTTAAAACAACCTAACACCACCTTAAAACATCTCAGACCCCCTTAAAAACCTCACACCACCTTAAAACAACCTCACACCACCTTAAAACAACCTAACACCACCTTAAAACATCTCAGACCCCCTTAAAAAACCTCACACCACCTTAAAACAACCTAACACCACCTTAAAACATCTCAGACCCCCTTAAAAAACCTCACACCACCTTAAAACAACCTAACACCACCTTAAAACATCCCAGACCACCTTAAAAAACCTCACACGAACTTAGAAAAAAAACAGACCACCACCTTAAAAGAACATCACACCACCTTAAAACATCTCAGACCCCCTTAAAACAACCTCACACCACCTTAAAACAACCTAACACCACCTTAAAACATCTCAGACCCCCTTAAAAAACCTCACACCACCTTAAAACAACCTAACACCACCTTAAAACATCCCAGACCACCTTAAAAAACCTCACACGAACTTAGAAAAAAAACAGACCACCACCTTAAAACAACCTCGCACCCCCTTAAAACAACCTCGCACCCCCTTAAAACAAACCTCACACCACCTTAAAATGACCTCGCACCCCCTTAAAACAAACCTCACACCACCTTAAAATGACCTCACACCACCTTAAAACATCTCAGACCACCTTAAAAAAAACTCACACCACCACCTTAAAACAACCTCACACCACCTTAAACAAAAATCACACCACCACCTTAAAACAACCTAACACCACCTTAAAACATCTCAGACAACCTTAAAAAAACCTCACAACACCACCTTATCTCAGACCACCTTAAAATAACCTCACACCACCTTAAATACCTTAAATCCCACTCAGACCACCTTAAATCCCCCTCAGACCACCTTAAAAAAACCTCACACCACCTTAAATACCTTAAATCCCACTCAGACCACCTTAGTAGTGTGTGTGTGTGTGTGTGTGTGTGTGTGTGTGTGTGTGTGTGTGTGTGTGTGTGTGTGTGTGTGTGTGTGTGTGTGTGTGTGTGTGTGTGTGTGTGTGTGTGTGTGTGTGTGTGTGTAGGTGTGTGTGTGTGTGTGTGTGTGTGTGTGTGTGTGTAGGTGTGTGTGTGTGTGTGTGTGTGTGTGTGTGTGTGTGTGTGTGTGTGTGTGTGTGTGTGTGTAAGCAGCTCTGCTGATGAGTCATAGCTTTCACCATCTGTCAGCATGACACTCTCCCACAGGACCTTGAATGCATCATGTGTTCAATTGCCATCATATTACTATACAGTAATACTACAGCAATACTATAGTAAATAATACTACACTAAATAATTCTATAGTAATACTATAGTAAATACTACAGCAATACTATAGTAAATAATACTACACTAAATAATTCTATAGTAATACTATAGTAAATAATGCTACAGTAATACTAACATATATATATACTATAATATTACTATAGTAAATAATGCTACAGTAAGTAATACCACAGTAATACTATAGTAAATAATGCTACAGTGAGTAATACTATAGTAATACTATAGTAAATAATACTACACTAAATAATTCTATAGTAATATTATAGTAAATAATGCTACAGTAATACTAACATATATATATACTATAATATTACTATAGTAAATAATGCTACAGTTAGTAATACCACAGTAATACTATAGTAAATAATGCTACAGTAAGTAATACTACAGTAATACTATAGTAAATAATGCTACAGTAATACTATAGTAAATAATGGTACAGTAAGTAATACTACAGTAATACTATAGTAAATAATGCTACAGTGAGTAATACTATAGTAATACTATAGTAAATAATGCTACAGTTAGTAATACTATATTAATA
The DNA here is from genome assembly GCA_963556495.2 of Valencia hispanica. Taxonomy (NCBI): domain Eukaryota; kingdom Metazoa; phylum Chordata; class Actinopteri; order Cyprinodontiformes; family Valenciidae; genus Valencia; species Valencia hispanica. The sequence continues at coordinate 61,285,667 of OY747702.1, read as the reverse complement.
CTATAGTAATAATGCTACAGTGAGTAATACTACAGTAATACTATAGTAAATAATGCTACAGTGAGTAATACTATAGTAATACTATAGTAAATATTGCTACAGTGAGTAATACTACAGTAATACTATAGTAAATAATGCTACAGTAAGTAATACTACAGTAATACCATAGTAAATAATGCTACAGTGAGTAATACTACAGTAATACTATAGTAAATAATGCTACAGTAATACTATAGTAAATAATGCTACAGTAAGTAATACTACAGTAATACTATAGTAAATAATGCTACAGTAATACTATAGTAAATAATGGTACAGTAAGTAATACTACAGTAATACTATAGTAAATAATGCTACAGTGAGTAATACTATAGTAATACTATAGTAAATAATGCTACAGTTAGTAATACTATATTAATACTATAGTAATAATGCTACAGTGAGTAATACTACAGTAATACTATAGTAAATAATGCTACAGTGAGTAATACTATAGTAATACTATAGTAAATAATGCTACAGTGAGTAATACTACAGTAATACTATAGTAAATAATGCTACAGTAAGTAATACTACAGTAATACTATAGTAAATAATGCCACAGTAATACTACAGTAATACTATAGTAAATAATGCTACAGTTGGTAATACTACAGTAATACTATAGTAAATAATGCAGTAAGTAATACTACAGTAATACTATAATAAATAATGCTAGTTAGTAATACTACAGTAATACTATAGTAAATAATGCCACAGTTAGTAATACTACAGTAATACTATAGTAAATAATGCTACAGTAAGTAATACTACAGTAATACTATAGTAAATAATGCTACAGTAAGTAATACTACAGTAATACTATAGTAAATAATACTACAGTAAGTAATACTACAGTAATACTATAGTAAATAATACTACAGTAATACTACAGTAATACTATAGTAAATAATGCTACAGTTGGTAATACTACAGTAATACTATAGTAAATAATGCTGCAGTTAGTAATACTACAGTAATACTATAGTAAATAATGCTACAGTTAGTAATACTACAGTAATACTATAGTAAATAATGCTACAGTTAGTAATACTACAGTAATACTATAGTAAATAATGCTACAGTTAGTAATACTACAGTAATACTATAGTAAATAATGCTACAGTAAGTAATACTACAGTAATACTATAGTAAATAATGCTACAGTAAGTAATACTACAGTAATACTATAGTAAATAATGCTACAGTTAGTAATACTACAGTAATACTATAGTAAATAATGCTACAGTTAGTAATACTACAGTAATACTATAGTAAATAATGCTACAGTTAGTAATACTACAGTAATACTATAGTAAATAATGCTACAGTTAGTAATACTACAGTAATACTATAGTAAATAATGCTACAGTTAGTAATACTACAGTAATACTATAGTAAATAATGCTACAGTTAGTAATACTACAGTAATACTATAGTAAATAATGCTACAGTTAGTAATACTACAGTAATACTATAGTAAATAATGCTACAGTGAGTAATACTATAGTAATACTATAGTAAATAATGCTACAGTTAGTAATACTACAGTAATACTATAGTAAATAATGCTACAGTGAGTAATACTATAGTAATACTATAGTAAATAATGCTACAGTTAGTAATACTACAGTAATACTATAGTAAATAATGCTACAGTTAGTAATACTACAGTAATACTATAGTAAATAATGCTACAGTTAGTAATACTACAGTAATACTATAGTAAATAATGCTACAGTTAGTAATACTACAGTAATACTATAGTAAATAATGCTACAGTTAGTAATACTACAGTAATACTATAGTAAATAATGCTACAGTTAGTAATACTACAGTAATACTATAGTAAATAATGCTACAGTTAGTAATACTACAGTAATACTATAGTAAATAATGCTACAGTTAGTAATACTACAGTAATACTATAGTAAATAATGCTACAGTTAGTAATACTACAGTAATACTATAGTAAATAATGCTACAGTTAGTAATACTACAGTAATACTATAGTAAATAATGCTACAGTAGTAATACTACAGTAATACTATAGTAAATAATGCTACAGTTAGTAATACTACAGTAATACTATAGTAAATAATGCTACAGTTAGTAATACTACAGTAATACTATAGTAAATAATGCTACAGTTAGTAATACTACAGTAATACTATAGTAAATAATGCTACAGTTAGTAATACTACAGTAATACTATAGTAAATAATGCTACAGTTAGTAATACTACAGTAATACTATAGTAAATAATGCTACAGTTAGTAATACTACAGTAATACTATAGTAAATAATGCTACAGTTAGTAATACTACAGTAATACTATAGTAAATAATGCTACAGTTAGGAATACTACAGTAATACCATAGTAAATAATGCTACAGTTAGTAATACTACAGTAATACTATAGTAAATAATGCTACAGTTAGTAATACTACAGTAATACTATAGTAAATAATGCTACAGTAAGTAACACTACAGAATTACTATAGTAAATAATGCTACAGTTAGTAATACTATAGTAATACTATAGTAAATAATGCGACAGTTAGTAATACTACAGTAATACTATAGTAAATGCTACAGTAAGTAATACGACAGTAATACTATAGTAAATAATGCTACAGTTAGTAATACTACAGTAATACTATAGTAAATAATGATACAGTAATACTACAGTAATACTATAGTAAATAATGCTACAATTAGTAATACTACAGTAATACTATAGTAAATAATGCTACAGTTAGTAAAACGACAGTAATACTATAGTAAATAATGCTACAGTGAGTAATACTATAGTAATACTATAGTAAATAATGCTACAGTTAGTAATACTACAGAAATACTATAGTAAATGCTACAGTAAGTAATACTACAGTAATACTATAGTAAATAATGCTACAGTTAGTAATACTACAGTAATACTATAGTAAATAATGCTACAGTTAGTAATACTACAGTAATACTATAGTAAATAATGCTACAGTTAGTAATACTACAGTAATACTATAGTAAATAATGCTACAGTAAGTAATACTACAGTAATACCATAGTAAAAAATGCTACAGTAAGTAATAGTACAGTAATACTATAGAAAATAATGCTACAGTTAGTAATACTACAGTAATACTATAGTAAATAATGCTACAGTTAGTAATACTACAGTAATACTATAGTAAATAATGCTACAGTTAGTAATACTACAGTAATACTATAGTAAATAATGCTACAGTTAGTAATACTACAGTAATACTATAGTAAATAATGCTACAGTTAGTAATACTACAGTAATACTATAGTAAATAATGCTACAGTTAGTAATACTACAGTAATACTATAGTAAATAATGCTACAGTTAGTAATACTACAGTAATACTATAGTAAATAATGCTACAGTGAGTAATACTACAGTAATACTATAGTAAATAATGCTACAGTTAGTAATACTACAGTAATACTATAGTAAATAATGCTACAGTTAGTAATACTATAGTAATACTATAGTAAATAATGCTACAGTTAGTAATACTACAGTAATACTATAGTAAATAATGCTACAGTTAGTAATACTACAGTAATACTATAGTAAATAATGCTACAGTGAGTAATACTATAGTAATACTATAGTAAATAATGCTACAGTTAGTAATACTACAGTAATACTATAGTAAATAATGCTACAGTTAGTAATACTACAGTAATACTATAGTAAATAATGCTACAGTTAGTAATACTAAAGTAATACTATAGTAAATAATGCTACAGTTAGTAATACTATAGTAAATAATGCTACAGTTAGTAATACTACAGTAATACTATAGTAAATAATGCTACAGTGAGTAATACTACAGTAATACTATAGTAAATAATGCTACAGTTAGTAATACTACAGTAATACTATAGTAAATAATGCTACAGTGAGTAATACTATAGTAATACTATAGTAGATAATGCTACAGTGAGTAATACTACAGTAATACTATAGTAAATAATGCTACAGTGAGAAATACTACAGTAATACTATAGTAAATAATGCTACAGTAAGTAATACTACAGTAATACTATAGTAAATAATGCTACAGTTAGTAATACTACAGTAATACTATAGTAAATAATGCTACAGTTAGTAATACTACAGTAATACTATAGTAAATAATGCTACAGTAAGTAATACTACAGTAATACTATAGTAAATAATGCTACAGTAGTAATAGTACAGTAATACTATAGTAAATAATGCTACAGTTAGTAATACTACAGTAATACTATAGTAAATAATGCTACAGTTAGTAATACTACAGTAATACTATAGTAAATAATGCTACAGTTAGTAATACTACAGTAATACTATAGTAAATAATGCTACAGTGAGTAATACTACAGTAATACTATAGTAAATAATGCTACAGTAAGTAATACTACAGTAATACTATAGTAAATAATGCTACAGTAAGTAATACTACAGTAATACCATAGTAAAAAAATGCTACAGTTAGTAATACTACAGTAATACTATAGTAAATAATGCTACAGTTAGTAATACTACAGTAATACTATAGTAAATAATGCTACAGTTAGTAATACTACAGTAATACTATAGTAAATAATGCTACAGTTAGTAATACTACAGTAATACCATAGTAAAAAATGCTACAGTAAGTAAAAGTACAGTAATACCATAGTAAATAATGCTACAGTTAGTAATACTACAGTAATACCATAGTAAATAATGCTACAGTTAGTAATACTACAGTAATACCATAGTAAATAATGCTACAGTTAGTAAGACTACAGTAATACCATAGTAAATAATGCTAGTTAGTAATACTACAGTAATACTATAGTAAATAATGCTACAGTAATACTATAGTAAATAATGCTACAGTAAGTAATACTACAGTAATACTATAGTAAATAATGCTACAGTAATACTATAGTAAATAATGCTACAGTAAGTAATACTACAGTAATACTATAGTAAATAATGCTACAGTTACTAATACTACAGTAATACCATAGTAAATAATGCTACAGTTAGTAATACTACAGTAATACTATAGTAAATAATGCTACAGTTACTAATACTACAGTAATACCATAGTAAATAATGCTACAGTTAGTAATACTACAGTAATACCATAGTAAATAATGCTACAGTAAGTAATACTACAGTAATACTATAGTAAATAATGCTACAGTTACTAATACTACAGTAATACCATAGTAAATAATGCTACAGTTAGTAATACTACAGTAATACCATAGTAAATAATGCTACAGTAAGTAATACTACAATAAAGGAGGAAGCCTCACTCACTAAAAACCAGCAGACCTAGAACAGACCGGGAAAACTCCCGAAGCTTCCCATGGCCGTCCCGCTTCTGATCAGCAGACTACGCAGCCTAATATACTATGAACAGCCCATTTAAGCCAGCAGAACCTCCTGAGGTTCTACGGATCAGAACACAGAACAAGTCCTGCTTGAAGAGGAGGAACAGAAACTGCAGACCAAGGTCAGAGCGGGAAGCTTAGAGAAATGAGCAGAAGCCCCAGAGCTCCATCTGAGGTTCTAGAGGCCTCAGTTAGAAGATCAAAGGTTAAAGGTCATGACCCTGAATGGATGGACGGAACCAAGATGGACGGAACCAGGATGGACAGAACCAGGATGGACAGAACCATGGTAGACGGAACCAGGATGGACGGAACCATGATAGACGGAACCATGATGGACGGAACCAGGATGGACGGAACCAGGATGGACGGAACCAGGATGGGCAGAACCATGATAGACAGAACCATGATGGACGGAACCAGGATGGACGGAACCAGGATGGACGGAACCATGATAGACGGAACCATGATGGACGGAACCAGGATGGACAGAACCATGATAGACGGAACCATGATGGACGGAACCAGGATGGACGGAACCAGGATGGGCAGAACCATGATAGACAGAACGATGATGGATGGAACCAGGATGGACGGAACCAGGATGGACGGAACCATGATGGACGGAACCATGATGGACGGAACCAGGATGGACGGAACCAGGATGGACGGAACCAGGATGGACAGAACCATGGTAGACGGAACCATGATGGACGGAACCAGGATGGACGGAACACTGATAGATGGAACCAAGATGGACGGAACCAGGATGGACGGAACCAGGATGGACAGAACCATGGTAGACGGAACCAGGATGGACGGAACCATGATAGACGGAACCACGATGGACGGAACCAGGATGGACGGAACCAGGATGGGCAGAACCATGATAGACAGAACGATGATGGATGGAACCAGGATGGACGGAACCAGGATGGACGGAACCAGGAAGGACCGAACCATGATAGACGGAACCATGATGGACGGAACCAGGATGGACAGAACCATGGTAGACGGAACCATGATGGACGGAACCAGGATGGACGGAACCATGATGGACGGAACCAGGATGGACGGAACCATGATAGACGGAACCATGATGGACGGAACCAGGATGGACGGAACCAGGATGGGCAGAACCATGATAGACAGAACGATGATGGATGGAACCAGGATGGACGGAACCAGGATGGACGGAACCATGATAGACGGAACCATGATGGACGGAACCAGGATGGACGGAACCATGATAGACGGAACCATGATGGACGGAACCAGGATGGACGGAACCATGATAGATGGAACCATGATGGACGGAACCATGATGGACGGAACCATGATGGACAGAACCAAGATGGACAGAACCATGATGGACAGAACCAGGATGGACAGAACCAAGATGGACAGAACCAAGATGACAGAACCAAGATGGACAGAACCATGATGGACATAACCTGGATGGATGGAACCAAGATGGTAAGAACCAAGATGACAGAACCAAGATGGACAGAACCAGGATGGACAGAACGAAGATGGAAAGAACCAAGATGGACGGAACCATGATGGACGGAAAGAGGATGGACAGAACCAGGATGGACGGAACCAGGATGGACAGAACCAGGATGGACAGAACCAAGATGGACGGAACCATGATGGACGGAACCAGGATAGACAGAACCATGATGGACGGAACCAGGATGGACTGAACCATGATGGACGGAACCATGATGGACGGTACCAGGATGGACAGAACCATGATGGACAGAACCAAGGTGAACAGAACCAGGATGGACAGAACCATGATGGACAGAACCAAGATGGATAGAAACAGGATGGACAGAAACAAGATGGAAAGAACCAAGATGGACGGAACCATGATGGACGGAACCAGGATGGACGGAACCAGGATGGACGGAACCAGGGCAGAACCATGATAGACAGAACGATGATGGATGGAACCAGGATGGACGGAACCAGGATGGACAGAACCATGGTAGACGGAACCATGATGGACGGAACCATGATGGACGGAACCATGATGGACGGAACCATGATGGACGGAACCATGATGGACGGAACCAGGATGGACGGAACCATGATGGACAGAACCAGGATGAACAGAACCATAATGGACAGAACCATGATGGACGGAACCAGGATGGACGGAACCAGGATGGACGGAACCAGGATGGACAGAACCAAGATGGTAAGAACAAGGATTAACATAACCAAGATAGACAGAACCAGGATGGACAGAACCAGGATGGACGGAACCAGGATGGACGGAACCAGGATGGACGGAACCATGATGGACGGAACCATGATAGACGGAACCATGATGCTAAGAACCAAGATGACAGAACCAAGATGGACAGAACCAGGATGGACATAACCAGGATGGATGGAACCAAGATGGTAAGAACAAGGATGGACGGAACCATGATGGACAGAACCATGATGGACGGTACCAGGATAGACTGAACCATGATGGACGGAACCAGGATGGACAGAACCAGGATGGACAGAACCATGATGGACAGAACCAAGGTGAACAGAACCAGGATGGACAGAACCAAGATGGACAGAACCATGATGGACAGAACCATGATGGACAGAACCAAGGTGAACAGAACCAGGATGGACATAACCAGGATGGACATAACCATGATGGACAGAACCAGGATGGACGGAACCAGGATAGACAGAACCATGATGGACGGAACCATGATGGACAGAACCAAGGTGAACAGAACCAGGATGGACAGAACCAGGATGGACAGAACCATGATGGACAGAACTAGGATGGACAGAACCAGGATGGAAAGAACCAGGATGGACGGAACCATGATAGACGGAACCAGGATGGACAGAACTATGATGGACAGAACCAAGATGGACAGAACCAGGATGGACAGAACGAAGATGGAAAGAACCAAGATGGACGGAACCATGATGGACGGAAAGAGGATGGACAGAACCAGGATGGACGGAACCAGGATGGACAGAACCAGGATGGACAGAACCAAGATGGACGGAACCATGATGGACGGAACCAGGATAGACAGAACCATGATGGACGGAACCATGATGGACGGAACCAGGATGGACAGAACCATGATGGACGGAACCATGATGGACGGTACCAGGATGGACAGAACCATGATGGACAGAACCAAGGTGAACAGAACCAGGATGGACAGAACCATGATGGACAGAACCAAGATGGATAGAAACAGGATGGACAGAAACAAGATGGAAAGAACCAAGATGGACGGAACCATGATGGACGGAACCAAGATGGACGGAACCAGGATGGACGGAACCAGGATGGGCAGAACCATGATGGACAGAACCATGATGGACAGAACCAGGATGGACAGAACCATGATGGACAGAACCAGGATGGACAGAACCAGGATGGAAAGAACCAGGATGGACAGAATCAAGATGGAAAGAACCAAGATGGACGGAACCAGGATGGACAGAACCATGATGGACAGAACCATGATGGACGAAACCAACATGGACAGAACCATGATGGACGGAACCATGATGGACGGAACCAGGATGGATGGAACCAGGATGGACGGAACCAGGATGGACGGAACCAAGATGGTAAGAACAAGGATGGACAGAACCAGGATGGACAGAACCATGATGGACAGAACCAAGATAGACAGAACCAGGATGGACGGAACCAGGATGGACGGAACCATGATGCTAAGATCCAAGATGACAGAACCAAGATGGATATAACCAGGATGGACAGAACCATGATGGACAGAACCATGATAGACGGAACCATGATGCCAAGAACCAAGATGGACATAACCAGGATGGATGGAACCATGATGGCCAGAACCATGATAGACGGAACCATGATGGACAGAACCATGATAGACGGAACCATGATGGACAGAACCATGATTGACAGAACCAAGATAGACAGAACCAGGATTGACGGAACCAGGAGGGACGGAACCATGATGGACGGAACCAGGATAGACGGAACCAGGATGGACGGAAACAGGATGGACGGAAACAGGATGGACAGAACCATGATGGACGGAACCATGATGGACGGAACCAGGATGGACGGAACCATGATAGACGGATCCATGATGGACGGAACCAGGATGGACAGAACCATGATAGACGGAACTATGATGGAAAGAACCAAGATGACAGAACCAGGATGGACAGAACCAGGATGGAACGAACCAGGATGGACGGAACCAAGATGGACAGAACCAAGATGGTAAGAACCAAGATGACAGAACCAGGATGGACAGAACCAGGATGGACAGAACCGGGATGGACGGAACCATGATAGACGGAACCATGATGGTAAGAACCAGGATGGTAAGAACCAGGATGGACAGAACCATGATGGACAGAACCATGATAGACGGAACCAAGATGGTAAGAACAAGGATGGACATAACCATGATGGACAGAACCATGATGGACAGAACCAAGGTGAACAGAACCAGGATGGACATAACCAGGATGGACAGAACCATGATGGACAGAACCAGGATGGACGGAACCAGGATAGACAGAACCATGATGGACGGAACCATGATGGACAGAACCAAGGTGAACAGAACCAGGATGGACAGAACCAAGATGGACAGAACCAGGATGGAAAGAACCAAGATGGACAGAACCATGATGGAAAGAACCAAGGTGAACAGAACCAGGATGGACAGAACCAGGATGGACAGAACCATGATGGAAAGAACCAAGGTGAACAGAACCAGGATGGACAGAACCAGGATGGACAGAACCATGATGGACAGAACTAGGATGGACAGAACCAGGATGGAAAGAACCAAGATAGACAGAACCAGGATGGACAGAACCAGGATTGACGGAACCAGGAGGGACGGAACCATGATGGACGGAACCAGGATAGACGGAACCAGGATAGACGGAACCAGGATGGACGGAACCAGGATGGACGGAACCAGGATGGACGGAACCAGGATGGACGGAACCAGGATGGACGGATCCATGATGGACGGAACTATGATGGACGGAACCAGGATGGACGGAACCAGGATGGACAGAACCAAGATGGTAAGAACAAGGATGGACAGAACCAGGATGGACAGAACCATGATGGACAGAACCAAGATGGACGGAACCAGGATGGACGGAACCAGGATGGACGGAACCATGATGCTAAGATCCAAGATGACAGAACCAAGATGGATATAACCAGGATGGACAGAACCATGATGGACAGAACCATGATAGACGGAACCATGATGCCAAGAACCAAGATGGACATAACCAGGATGGATGGAACCATGATGGCCAGAACCATGATAGACGGAACCATGATGGACAGAACCATGATAGACGGAACCATGATGGACAGAACCATGATTGACAGAACCAAGATAGACAGAACCAGGATTGACGGAACCAGGAGGGACGGAACCATGATGGACGGAACCAGGATGGACGGAACCAGGATGGACGGAACCAGGATGGACAGAACCATGATGGACGGAACCATGATAGACGGATCCATGATGGACGGAACCAGGATGGACAGAACCATGATAGACGGAACTATGATGGAAAGAACCAAGATGACAGAACCAGGATGGACAGAACCAGGATGGAACGAACCAGGATGGACGGAACCAAGATGGACAGAACCAAGATGGTAAGAACCAAGATGACAGAACCAGGATGGACAGAACCAGGATGGACAGAACCGGGATGGACGGAACCATGATAGACGGAACCATGATGGTAAGAACCAGGATGGACAGAACCATGATGGACAGAACCATGATAGACGGAACCAAGATGGTAAGAACAAGGATGGACATAACCATGATGGACAGAACCATGATGGACAGAACCAAGGTGAACAGAACCAGGATGGACATAACCAGGATGGACAGAACCATGATGGACAGAACCAGGATGGACGGAACCAGGATAGACAGAACCATGATGGACGGAACCATGATGGACAGAACCAAGGTGAACAGAACCAGGATGGACAGAACCAAGATGGACAGAACCATGATGGACAGAACCAAGATGGACAGAACCATGATGGACAGAACTAGGATGGACAGAACCAGGATGGACAGAACCATGATGGACAGAACCAAGGTGAACAGAACCAAGGTGAACAGAACCAGGATGGACAGAACCAGGATGGACAGAACCATGATGGACAGAACTAGGATGGACAGAACCAGGATGGAAAGAACCAGGATGGACAGAATCAAGATGGAAAGAACCAAGATGGACGGAACCAGGATGGACAGAATCAAGATGGAAAGAACCAAGATGGACGGAACCAGGATGGACAGAACCATGATGGACGGAACCAACATGGACAGAACCATGATGGATGGAACCATGATGGACGAAACAAGGATGGACGGAACCAGGATGGACGGAACCATGATGGACGGAACCAAGATGGACAGAACCATGATGGATGGAACCAGGACGGACGGAACCAGGATGGACGGAACCAGGATGGACAGAACCATGATAGACGGAACCATGATGGACAGAACCATGATAGACGGAACCATGATGGACAGAACCATGATTGACAGAACCAAGATAGACAGAACCAGGATGGACAGAACCAGGATTGACGGAACCAGGATGGACGGAACCATGATGGACGGAACCAGGATAGACGGAATCAGGATGGACGGAAACAGGATGGACAGAACCATGATGGACAGAACCATGATGGACAGAACCATGATGGACGGAACCAGGATGGACGGATCCATGATAGACGGATCCATGATGGACAGAACCATGATAGACGGATCCATGATGGACAGAACCATGATAGACGGAACCAGGATGGACGGAACCAGGATGGACAGAACCAAGATGGTAAGAACAAGGATGGACAGAACCAGGATGGACAGAACCATGATGGACAGAACCAAGATAGACAGAACCAGGATGGACGGAACAAGGATGGACGGAACCATGATGCTAAGATCCAAGATTACAGAACCAAGATGGATATAACCAGGATGGACAGAACCATGATGGACAGAACCATGATAGACGGAACCATGATGCCAAGAACCAAGATGGACATAACCAGGATGGATGGAACCATGATGGCCAGAACCATGATAGACGGAACCATGATGGCCAGAACCATGATAGACGGAACCATGATGGCCAGAACCATGATAGACGGAACCATGATGGACAGAACCATGATTGACAGAACCAAGATAGACGGAACCAGGATGGACAGAACCAGGATTGACGGAACCAGGAGGGACGGAACCATGATGGACGGAACCAGGATAGACGGAACCAGGATGGACGGAAACAGGATGGACAGAACCATGATGGACGGAACCATGATGGACGGAACCAGGATGGACGGAACCATGATAGACGGATCCATGATGGACGGAACCAGGATGGACAGAACCAAGATGGACAGAACCAAGATGGTAAGAACAAGGATAGACAGAACCAGGATGGACAGAACCAGGATGGAAAGAACCAAGATGGTAAGAACAAGGATGGACAGAACCAGGATGGACAGAACCATGATGGACAGAACCATGATGGACAGAACCACGATGGACAGAACCACGATGGTAAGAACCAAGATGACAGAACCAGGATGGACAGAACCATGAAGGACTGAACCACGATGGACAGAACCACGATGGACAGAACCACGATGGACAGAACCACGATTGACAGAACCAAGATGACAGAACCAGGATGGACAGAACCGGGATGGACGGAACCAAGATGACAGAACCATGTTGGACAGAACCATGATGGACAGAACCAGAATGGACAGAACCAAGATGGACAGAACCATGATTGACAGAACCAAGATGGTAAGAACCAAGATGACAGAACCAGGATGGACAGAACCGGGATGGACGGAACAAAGGTGACAGAACCATGTTGGACAGAACCATGATGGACAGAACCAGAATGGACAGAACCAAGATGACAGAACCAGGATGGTAAGAACCAGGATGGACAGAACCATGATGGACAGAACCATGATGGACAGAACCAAGATAGACAGAACCAGGATGGAAAGAACCATGATGGACAGAACCATGATGGACAGAAGCAGGATGGACAGAACCAAGATAGAAAGAACCAGGATGGAAAGAACCGTGATGGACAGAACCAAGATAGACAGAACCAGGATGGAAAGAACCATGATGGACAGAACCAAGATGGTAAGAACAAGGATGGACATAACCATGATGGACAGAACCAAGATGGTAAGAACCAGGATGGACAGAACCATGATGGACAGAACCAAGATGGACAGAACCAAGATGGTAAGAACAAGGATGGACATAACCAGGATGGACAGAACCAAGATGGTAAGAAACAGGATGGACAGAACCAAGATGGACAGAACCAAGATGGTAAGAACCAGGATGGACAGAACCAGGATGGACAGAACCAGGATGGACAGAACCAGGATGGACAGAACCAAGATGGACAGAACCAAGATGGTAAGAACAAGGATAGACAGAACCAGGATGGACAGAACCAGGATGGAAAGAACCAAGATGGTAAGAACAAGGATGGACAGAACCAGGATGGACAGAACCAGGATGGACAGAACCAAGATGGACAGAACCATGATGGACAGAACCATGATGGACAGAACCACGATTGACAGAACCACGATGGTAAGAACCAAGATGACAGAACCAGGATGGACAGAACCATGAAGGACTGAACCACGATGGACAGAACCACGATGGACAGAACCACGATGGACAGAACCATGATTGACAGAACCAAGATGACAGAACCAGGATGGACAGAACCGGGATGGACGGAACCAAGATGACAGAACCATGTTGGACAGAACCATGATGGACAGAACCAGAATGGACAGAACCAAGATGGACAGAACCATGATTGACAGAACCAAGATGGTAAGAACCAAGATGACAGAACCAGGATGGACAGAACCGGGATGGACGGAACAAAGGTGACAGAACCATGTTGGACAGAACCATGATGGACAGAACCAGAATGGACAGAACCAAGATGACAGAACCAGGATGGACAGAACCAGGATGGACAGAACCAAGATGAACAGAACCATGATGGACAGAACCAAGATAGAAAGAACCAGGATGGAAAGAACCGTGATGGACAGAACCAAGATAGACAGAACCAGGATGGAAAGAACCATGATGGACAGAACCAGGATGGTAAGAACCAGGATGGACAGAACCATGACTGACAGAACCATGATGGACAGAACCAAGATAGACAGAACCAGGATGGAAAGAACCATGATGGACAGAACCATGATGGACAGAACCAAGATAGAAAGAACCAGGATGGAAAGAACCATGATGGACAGAACCAGGATGGTAAGAACCAGGATGGACAGAACCAAGATAGACAGAACCAGGATGGAAAGAACCATGATGGACAGAACCAGGATGGTAAGAACCAGGATGGACAGAACCAAGATGGACAGAACCAGGACTGAAAGAACCAGGATGGACAGAACCAAGATGGACAGAACCAGGATGGTAAGAACCAGGATGGAAAGAACCAGGACTGACAGAACCAAGATGGACAGAACCATGATGGTAAGAACCATGATTGACAGAACCAGGACTGACAGAACCAAGATGGACAGAACCATGATGGACGGAACCATAATGGACAGAACCATGATGGACAGAACCAGGATGGACAGAACCATGATGGATGGAACCATGATGAACAGAACCAGGATGGTAAGAACCAGGATGGACAGAACCAAGATGGACAGAACCAGGATGGAAAGAACCATGATGGACAGAACCATGATGGACAGAACCAAGATGGAAAGAACCAGGATGGTAAGAACCAGGATGGACAGAATCAGGACTGAAAGAACCAGGATGGACAGAACCAAGATGGACAGAACCAGGATGGTAAGAACCAGGATGGACAGAACCAGGACTGACAGAACCAAGATGGACAGAACCATGATGGACGGAACCATGATGGACAGAACCAGGACTGACAGAACCAGGATGGGAAGAACCAGGATGGACAGAACCAGGACTGACAGAACCAAGATGGACAGAACCATGATGGACGGAACCATGATGGACGGAACCATGATGGACAGAACCAGGATGGACAGAACCAGGATGGGAAGAACCAGGATGGACAGAACCAGGACTGACAGAACCAAGATGGACAGAACCATGATGGACGGAACCATGATGGACAGAACCAGGATGGTAAGAACCAGGATGGACAGAACCAGGACTGACAGAACCAAGATGGACAGAACCATGATGGGAAGAACCAGGATGGACAGAACCAGGACTGACAGAACCAAGATGGACAGAACCATGATGGACGGAACCATGATGGACAGAACCATGATGGACAGAACCAGGATGGACAGAACCAGGATGGACAGAACCATGATGGACGGAACCATGATGAACAGAACCAGGATGGTAAGAACCAGGATGGTAAGAACCAGGATGGACAGAACCAGGACTGACAGAACCAAGATGGACAGAACCATGATGGACAGAACCAAGATGACAGAACCAGGATGGACAGAACCAAGATGGACAGAACCAAGATGGACAGAACCATGATGGTAAGAACCAGGATGGACAGAACCAGGACTGACAGAACCAAGATGGACAGAACCATGATGGTAAGAACCAGGATGGACAGAACCAGGACTGACAGAACCATGATGGACGGAACCATGATGGACAGAACCATGATGGACAGAACCAGGATGGTAAGAACCAGGATGGACAGAACCAGGACTGACAGAACCAAGATGGACAGAACCATGATGGACAGAACCAACATGACAGAACCAAGATGAACAGAACCAGGATAGACAGAACCAGGATAGACAGAACCAGGACTGACAGAACCATGATGGACAGAACCATGATGGACAGAACCATGATGACAGAACCAGGATGGACAGAACCAGGATGGACAGAACCAAGATGAACAGAACCAGCATGGTAAGAACCAGGATGGACAGAACCAGGACTGAAAGAACCAAGATGGACAGAACCATGATGGACAGCACCAAGATGGACAGAACCAACATGACAGAACCAAGATGAACAGAACCAGGATGGTAAGAACCAGCATGGACAGAACCAGGACTTACAGAACCTTGATGGACAGAACCAAGATAGACAGAACCAGGATGGAAAGAACCATGATGGACAGAACCATGATGGACAGAACCATAATGGACAGAACCAAGATAGACAGAACCAGGATGGAAAGAACCATGATGGACAGAACCAGGATGGACAGAACCAAGATGAACAGAACCAAGATGGTAAGAACAAGGATGGACAGAACCAAGATAGACAGAACTAGGATGGACAGAACCAGGATGGACAGAACCAGGATGGACGGAACCATGATAGACGGAACCAGGATGGACAGAACCATAATGGACAGAACTAGGATGGACAGAACCAAGATGAACAGAACTAGGATGGACAGAACCAGGATGGACAGAACCAAGATGAACAGAACCAGGATGGACAGAACCCGGATGGACAGAACCAAGATGAACAGAACCAGGACTGACAGAACCATAATGGACAGAACTAGGATGGACAGAACTAGGATGGACAGAACCATGATGGACGGAACCAAGATGGACGGAACCATGATGGACAGAACCAGGATGGACAGAACCAGGATGGAGAGAACCAGGATGGAGAGAACCAGGATGGACAGAACCAGACTGCCAATCATGGTGGTAGAGGGATGATGGTTTGGTCTAGTCAAAGTATCGACCTCAACCTAAACTTAAAAAGGAAGCCTAATCATGGTAAATATCAGTATTAAATAGTGGATCAGAACATGGGTGTGGCCGATAGAACAGTAGAACCTGCTGAGGAACAGATGGTACGTTAGACCATAGAGAGAACGCTCACCTTCTGTCGGTGTGGTCCAGCCCGCTCAGCTGCACGCCTTCGATCCTCTCGTTACGTCGGCCGCAGGTGTTTCCGTAGCTGTCGTAGCCGAAGACGAGGCGCGCCGCGCCGCCAGTCACAATGGTGTAGCCACAGATGCTGCCCTGCAGAACATCAGAAGAACACCAGAACATCAGCAGAACATCATAAGATCAGCAGAACATCAGAAGATCAGCAGCAGAACATTAGCAGCAGAACATTAGCAGAACATCAGAACATCAGCAGAACATCATAAGATCAGCAGAACATCAGAACATCAGTAGAACATCAGCAGCAGAACATCAAAGCATCAGCAGAACATCAATAGAACATCAGCAGCAGAACATTAGCAGAACATCAGAACATCAGCAGAACATCATAAGATCAGCAGAACATTAGCAGCAGAACATCAAAGCATCAGCAGAACATCAGAACATCAGCAGAACACCAGAACATAAGCAGAACATCAGAACATCAGCAGCAGAACATTAGCAGCAGAACATCAGCAGCAGAACATCAGCAAAGAAGCAGAACATCAGCAGAAGAACATCAGAACATCAGCAGAACATCAACAGCAGAACATCAGCAGCAGAACATCAGAAGATCAGCAGAACATCAACAGCAGAACATCAGCAAAGAAGCAGAACATCAGCAGCAGAACATCAGAACATCAGCAGAACATCAACAGCAGAACATCAGCAAAACATCAGCAGCAGAACATCAACAGCAGAACATCAGCAGCAGAACATTAGCAGAACATCAGAACATCAGCAGAACATCAGAAGATCAGCACCAGAACATTAGCAGAAGAACATCAGAAGAACTTAAGCAGAACATCTGTAGAACTTCAGCAGAACTTCAGTACCAGGAACCTATGAAGTCCTGCTGTGGTACCAGGTACCTGTAAAGTGCTGCTCTGGTACCTGGAACCTTTAAAGTTCCGCTGTTGTAGCTGGACCCTGTGAAATTCTTCTGCAGTACAAGGAACCTGTAGAGTTCTGCTGCAGTACCAGGAACCAGTAAAATTCTGCTGTAGTATCTGGAACCTGTAAAGTTCTGCTGTGGTACCAGGAACCTGTATAATTCTGCTGCGGTACCAGGAACCTGTGTAGTTCTGCTGTAGTATCTGGATTCTGTAATATTCTGCTGCGGTACCAGGAACCTGTAAAGTTCTTCTACTGTGCCAGGAACCTGTATAGTTCTGCTGTGGTACCAGGAACCTGTAAGGTTCTGCTGTGGTACCAGGAACCTGTAAGGTTCTGCTGTAGTATCTGGATTCTGTAAAGTTCTGCTGTGGTACCAGGAACCTGTAAAGTTCTGCTGTGGTACCAGGAACCTGTAAGGTTCTGTTGTGGTATCAGGAACCTGTATAGTTCTGCTGTAGTATCTGGATCTTTAAAGTTCTGCTGTGGTACCAGGAACCTGTATAGTTCTGCGATGGTACCAGGAAACTGTAAAGTTCTTCTTGGTACCAGGAACCTGTATGGTTCTGCTGTAGTACCAGGAACCTGTGAAATTCTGCAGCGGTACCAGGAACCTGTAAGGTTCTGCTGCAGTACCAGGAACCTGTAAAGTGCTGCTGTGGTACCAGGAACCTGTATAGTTCTGCTGTTGTAGCTGGACCCTGTAAAGTTCTGCTGCAGTACCAGGAACCTTTGAAATTCTGCAGCGGTACCAGGAACCTGTAAAGTTCTGCTGTGGTACCAGGGCTCTGTAAAGTTCTGTGGTGGTACCGGGAACCTGTAAAGTTCTGCTGTGGTACCAGGAACCTGTAAAGGTCTGCTGTGGTACCAGTGACCTGTATAGTTCTGCTGTTGTAGCTGGACCCTGTAAAGTTCTGCTGCAGTACCAGGAACCTGTAAAGTTCTGCTATGGTACCAGAAACCTGTATAATTCTGCTGCGGTACCAGGAACCTGTGTAGTTCTGCTATTGTACCAGAAACCTGTATAATTCTGCTGCGGTACCAGGAACCTGTGTAGTTCTGCTGTTGTACCAGAAACCTGTATAATTCTGCTGCGGTACCAGTGACCTGTATAGTTCTGCTGTTGTAGCTGGACCCTGTAAAGTTCTGCTGCAGTACCAGGAACCTGTAAAGTTCCGCTGTTGTACCAGAAACCTGTATAATTCTGCTGCGGTACCAGGAACCTGTGTAGTTCTGCTGTAGTATCTGGATTCTGTAAAATTCTGCTGCGGTACCAGGAACCTGTAAAGTCCTTCCACGGTGCCAGGAACCTGTAAAGTTCTGCTGTGGTACCAGGAACCTGTATAGTTCTGCTGTAGTATCTGGATTCTTTAAAGTTCTGCTGTGGTACCAGGAACCTGTATAGTTCTGCTGTTGTAGCTGGACCCTGTAAAGTTCTGCTGCAGTACCAGGAACCTGTGAAGTTCTGCTATGGTACCAGGAAACTGTAAAGTTCTGCTGTGGTACCAGGAACCTGGGAATTTCGGCAGCGGTACCAGGAACCTGTAAAGTTCTACTGCAGTACCAGGAACCTCTAAAGTGCTGCTGTGGTACCAGGAACCTGTAAAGTTCGGCTGCAGTACCAGGAACATGTAAAGTTCTGCAGCGGTACCAGGAACCTGTAATTTTCTGCTGCAGTACCAGGAACATGTAAAGTTCTGCTGCAGTACCAGGAACCTGTAATGATCTGCTGTGGTACCCGGAACTGTAAAGTTCTGCTGTGGTACCAGGACCCTGTATGGTTTTGCTGCGGTACCAGGAACCTCTAAAGTTCTGATGTGGTACCAGGGCTCTGTAAAGTTCTGTGGTGGTACCAGGAACCTGTAAAGTGCTGCTCTGGTACTGGGAACCGGTAAAGTTCTGCTATGTTAACAGGAAACTGTAAAGTTCTGCTGTGGTACCAGGAACCTGTAAACTTCTGCTGCGATACCTGGAACCTTTATAGTTCTGCTGTGGTACTAGGAACCTGTAAAGTTCTGCTGTGGTAGCAGGAACCTGTAAAGTTCTGCTGTGGTACCAGGAACCTGTAAGGTTCTGCTGTGGTACCAGGAACCTGTATAGTTCTGCTGTAGTATCTGTATTCTGTAAAGTTCTGCTGTGGTACCAGGAACCTGTATAGTTCTGCTGTTGTAGCTGGACCCTGTAAAGTTCTGCTGCAGTACCAGGAACCTGTAAAGTTCTGCTATGGTACCAGGAAACTGTAAAATTCTGCTGTAGTATCTGGAACTTGTACAGTTCTGCAGTAGTATCTGGAACCGTTAAAGTTCGGCTGTGGTTCCAGGAACCTGTAAGGTTCTGCTGTGGTACCAGGAACCTGTATAGTTCTGCTGTAGTATCTGGATTCTGTAAAGTCCCGCTGTGGTACCAGGAACCTGTAAAGTTCTGCTGTGGTACCAGGAACCTGTAAAGTGCTGCTCTGGTACCTGGAACCTGTAAAGTTCTGCTGTTGTAGCTGGACCCTGAGAAATTCTTCTGCGGTACCAGGAACCTGCAAAGTTCTGCTGCAGTATCAGGAACCTGTAAAGTGCTGCTGCGGTACCAGGAACCTGTAATGTTCTGCTGCAGTACCAGGAACCTGTGAAATTCTGCAGCGGTACCAGGAACCTGTAATGTTCTGCTGTAGTACCAGGTACCTGTAAAGTTCTGTTGCAGTACCAGGAACCTGTAAAGTTCTGCTGTGGTAACAGGAACCTGTATAATTCTGCTGCGGTACCAGGAACCTGTGTAGTTCTGCTGTAGTATCTGGATTCTGTAAAATTCTGCTGCGGTACCAGGAACCTGTAAAGTTCTTCCACGGTGCCAGGAACCTGTATAGTTCTGCTGTGGTATCTGGACTCTGTAAAGCTCTGCTGTGGTACCAGGGCCCTGTAAAGTTCTGATGCGGTACCAGGAGCCTGTATAGTTCTGCTGCAGTACCAGGAAGTGTAAACTTCTGCTATGGTACCAGGAAACTGTAAAGTTCTGCTGTGGTACCAGGAACCTGTAAACTTCGGCTGCGGTACCAGGAACCTGTATAGTTCTGCTGTGGTATCAGGAACCTGTAAAGTTCTGCTGTGGTACCAGGAACCTGTAAGGTTCTGCTGTGGT
The DNA here is from genome assembly GCA_963556495.2 of Valencia hispanica. Taxonomy (NCBI): domain Eukaryota; kingdom Metazoa; phylum Chordata; class Actinopteri; order Cyprinodontiformes; family Valenciidae; genus Valencia; species Valencia hispanica. The sequence continues at coordinate 61,264,183 of OY747702.1, read as the reverse complement.
ACAAGGAACCTGTATAGTTCTGCTGTAGTATCTGGATTCTGTAAAGTTCTGCTGTGGTACCAGGAACCTGTATAGTCCTGCTGTTGTAGCTGGACCCTGTAAAGTTATACTGCAGTACCAGGAACCTGTAAAGTTCTGCTATGTACCAGGAAACTGTAAAGCTCTGCTGTAGTACCAGGAACCTGTGAAATTCTGCAGCGGTACCAGGAACCTGTAAAGTTCTGCTGCAGTACCAGGAACCTGTAAAGTTCTGCTGCAGTACCAGGAACCTGTAAAGGTCTGCTGTGGTACCAGGAACTGTAAAGTTCTGCTGTGGTACCAGGGCCCTGTAAGATTCTGCTGTGGTACCAGGAACCTGTAAAGTGCCGCTCTGGTACCGGGAACCTGTAAAGTTGTGCTAGGGTACCAGGAAACTGTATAGTCCTGCTGTGGTACCAGAGCCCTGTAAAGTGCTGCCTGAAGTATGATGCTGGTTTTATATAAAATGTCTACGAGAACATCGGGAGAACATCTGGAGGTGTCACATGTGTGTCTGGAGAAACCACAGATAGACCTGTAGTACTTAAACCAACATGTCAACAAGTAGTTTTACAGTAGAACTATAATAGTATCACAGGACTATTATAGTAATATTATAGTATAGCTGTAGTACTGTCTGAGTATTTTAGAATCGGTGTTAGTGCAGTATTACTGTAGCACTATTACAGCCACCTGTGGTACTGTAGCAGTAAAGCCGTAGTATCTCTGTAGTACTGGATCAGTAATGCCATAGTATCTTTGTATTACTGTAGCACTATTACAGCCACCTGTAGTACTGTAGCAGTAACGCCATAGTATCTCTGTAGTACTGTAGCAGTAATGCCATAGTATCTCTGTAGTACTGTAGCACTACTAACGCCACCTGTAGTACTGTAACAGTAACGCCATAGTATCTCTGTAGTACTGTAGCAGTAATGCCATAGTATCTATGTAGTACTGTAGCACTATTACAGCCACCTGAGTACTGTAGCAGTAACGCAATAGTATCCCTGTAGTACTGTAGCAGTAATGCCATATTATCTCTGTAGTACTGTAGCAGTAATGCCATAGTATCTATGTAGTACTGTAGCAGTAATGCCATAGTATCTCTGTAGTACTGTAGCAGTAATGCCATAGTATCTATGTAGTACTGTAGCAGTAATGCCATAGTATCTCTGTAGTACTGTAGCAGTAATGCCATAGTATCTCTGTAGTACTGTAGCAGTAATGCCATAGTATCTCTGTAGTACTGTAGCAGTAATGCCATAGTATCTCTGTAGTACTGTAGCAGTAATGCCATAGTATCTCTGTAGTACTGTAGCAGTAATGCCATAGTATCTATGTAGTACTGTAGCAGTAATGCCATAGTATCTATGTAGTACTGTAGCAGTAATGCCATAGTATCTATGTAGTACTGTAGCACTATTACAGCCACCTGTAGTACTGTAGCAGTAACGCCATAGTATCTATGTAGTACTGTAGCAGTAATGCCATAGTATCTCTGTAGTACTGTAGCAGTAATGCCATAGTATCTATGTAGTACTGTAGCAGTAATGCCATAGTATCTCTGTAGTACTGTAGCAGTAATGCCATAGTATCTATGTAGTACTGTAGCAGTAATGCCATAGTATCTCTGTAGTACTGTAGCAGTAATGCCATAGTATCTATGTAGTACTGTAGCAGTAATGCCATAGTATCTCTGTAGTACTGTAGCAGTAATGCCATAGTATCTCTGTAGTACTGTAGCAGTAATGCCATAGTATCTCTGTAGTACTGTAGCAGTAATGCCATAGTATCTATGTAGTACTGTAGCAGTAATGCCATAGTATCTATGTAGTACTGTAGCACTATTACAGCCACCTGTAGTACTGTAGCAGTAACGCCATAGTATCTCTGTAGTACTGTAGCAGTAATGCCATAGTATCTCTGTAGTACTGTAGCAGTAATGCCATAGTATCTATGTAGTACTGTAGCAGTAATGCCATAGTATCTATGTAGTACTGTAGCACTATTACAGCCACCTGTAATACTGTAGCAGTAACGCCATAGTATCTCTGTAGTACTGTAGCAGTAATGCCATAGTATCTATGTAGTACTGTAGCAGTAATGCCATAGTATCTCTGTAGTACTGTAGCAGTAATGCCATAGTATCTATGTAGTACTGTAGCAGTAATGCCATAGTATTTATGTAGTACTGTAGCAGTAATGCCATAGTATCTATGTAGTACTGTAGCACTATTACAGCCACCTGTAGTACTGTAGCAGTAACGCCATAGTATCTCTGTAGTACTGTAGCAGTAATGCCATAGTATCTCTGTAGTACTGTAGCAGTAATGCCATAGTATCTCTGTAGTACTGTAGCAGTAATGCCATAGTATCTATGTAGTACTGTAGCAGTAATGCCATATTATCTATGTAGTACTGTAGCACTATTACAGCCACCTGTAGTACTGTAGCAGTAACGCTATAGTATCTCTGTAGTACTGTAGCAGTAATGCCATAGTATCTCTGTAGTACTGTAGCAGTAATGCCATAGTATCTATGTAGTACTGTAGCACTATTACAGCCACCTGAGTACTGTAGCAGTAACGCAATCGTATCCCTGTAGTTCTGTAGCAGTAATACCATAGTATCTCTGTAGTACTGTAGCAGTAACACTGTAGTATATCTGTAGTACTGTAGCAGTAATGCCATAGTATCTATGTAGAACTGTAGCAGTAATGCCATAGTATCTCTGTAGTACTGTAGCAGTAATGCCATAGTATCTCTGTAGTACTGTAGCAGTAATGCCATAGTATCTATGTAGTACTGTAGCACTATTACAGCCACCTGTAGTACTGTAGCAGTGATGCCATAGTATCTCTGTAGTACTGTAGCAGTAATGCCATAGTATCTCTGTAGTACTGTAGCAGTAATGCCATAGTATCTAAGTAGTACTGTAGCAGTAATGCCATAGTATCTATGTAGTACTGTAGCAGTAATGCCATAGTATCTCTGTAGTACTGTAGCAGTAATGCCATGGTATCTATGTAGTACTGTAGCAGTAATGCCATAGTATCTCTGTAGTACTGTAGCAGTAATGCCATAGTATCTCTGTAGTACTGTAGCAGTAATGCCATAGTATCTCTGTAGTACTGTAGCAGTAATGCCATAGTATCTATGTAGTACTGTAGCAGTAATGCCATAGTATCTATGTAGTACTGTAGCAGTAACGCTGTAGTATCTCTGTAGTACTGTAGCAGTATCTCTGTAGTACTGTAGCAGTAACGCTGTAGTATCTCTGTAGTGCTGTAGTAGTAACACTGTAGTACTGTAGTAGTAACGCTGTAGTATCTCTGTAGTGCTGTAGTAGTAACGCTGTAGTACCGTAGCAGTATCTCTGTAGTACTGTAGCAGTAACGCTGTAGTATCTCTGTAGTACTGTAGCAGTAACACTGTAATATCTCTGTAGTACTGTAGCAGTAACGCTGTAGTACTGTAGTAGTAACGCTGTAATATCTCTGTAGTACTGTAGCAGTAACGCTGTAGTATCTCTGTAGTACTGTAGCAGTAACGCTGTAGTACTGTAGTAGTAACGCTGTAATATCTCTGTAGTACTGTAGCAGTAATGCCATAGTATCTCTGTAGTACTGTAGCAGTAATGCCATGGTATCTATGTAGTACTGTAGCAGTAATGCCATAGTATCTCTGTAGTACTGTAGCAGTAATGCCATAGTATCTCTGTAGTACTGTAGCAGTAATGCCATAGTATCTCTGTAGTACTGTAGCAGTAATGCCATAATATCTCTGTAGTACTGTAGCAGTAATGCCATAGTATCTCTGTAGTACTGTAGCAGTAACGCTGTAGTATCTCTGTAGTACTGTAGCAGTATCTCTGTAGTACTGTAGCAGTAACGCTGTAGTATCTCTGTAGTACTGTAGCAGTAACGCTGTAGTATCTCTGTAGTACTGTAGCAGTATCTCTGTAGTACTGTAGCAGTAACGCTGTAGTATCTCTGTAGTACCGTAGCAGTAACACTGTAATATCTCTGTAGTACTGTAGCAGTAACGCTGTAGTATCTCTGTAGTACTGTAGCAGTAACGCTGTAGTATCTCTGTAGTACCGTAGCAGTAACACTGTAGTACTGTAGTAGTAACGCTGTAGTACCATAGCAGTAACACTGTAATATCTCTGTAGTACTGTAGCAGTAACATTGAAGTACTGCTGTAGGCAGCATGTACCTCTGGGTGGTACTGTTGAATCACAGCAGTACTTGGTATTATGGTGTGTCTGTGGTTACCATGCCGACGCAGAAGACGGTGAAGAGCAGGAACCAGGGCAGGTCGGTGCAGCTCCGGTCCTCCAGCGGTCTCCATTCTCTCTTTGTTCGCTGAAACAAACACAAACACGGTGACAGTGAGCGCTGAGCCGAGCGGGCCTTGGTTCCACCATTACCCCGAACCCCGGGGAGGTTCCGTCGGGCCTGTTGTTTACCAGCAGCGGCCTGGTAACGGCTCGGTAGGTAACCGAGATGCTCTAATTGGATTAAGGAGCTGCTGGCCGTAATCCCAGCTCCGATCGGATCGGTTCGGCCCTCTCTGCTCCAGAACCAGCTTCCAATCCAGTTAAAGCATCGGCCCACAATACACAGTTGCAGGACAGTACCGCGCCGGACTGGACCGGGCCGGGCCTGCTTACCTCCGCGCTCCCGCAGCATCCCATTGCAGTCAGGATGGACGCGCCCGGAGCTTCACGGAGCTTCACGGAGCCTCAGTTCGGCAGCAGCGGGGGTCTGAGGCTCTGCAGGCGGGGTGGGGAGGCGCGCAGCCCCGGAGGCTGGGTCCGGACGGTCAGACGGAGCGCTCCGGTCCGCTCAGCATGCCACGGTGGGAGCCTCCTCCGATGACCGAACCGAGCACGGATTAACGGTCGAGGACACTTCCTGGTGGACTGACAGGTGCAGCGGCCATTCATCTCATTGCGCGTGCGCAGTGAGCGGCCGTGCGGAGCCGAGCAGCAGCTGCAGTACCCGCTGTGACCACTGAGTGGACCGTGACGGCAGGGTGGCGCTGTTTCCCACCAACCTGATTCAGGACTCCGTTATTCATGTGGAGTCCAGATAAAAACCTGTGCTGTGCTCCGCCCCCCCCCCCCCCCCCCCCCAACCCCAATCTGACCCCTGAGGACCTCTCAGGACCGTCCACGTCTCCACGGTGTTTTATACCAGCTTCCTTCAAACTTAGCAGATATAAAACCTGTTCAGGAGCATCAACAGGAGGCCGGTTCTGTGTGCTGGAACCAAGCAGCTACAGACAGTAGATAGATGTGAACACAGAGAGCTATGGGACCTGATCCTGGTGCAGATGGACCGGGTCACCCTGCTGGATCCAGAACCCAGAGATGGAGCTTTTAGTGGCTCTGAAAACTGCTGCAGGGTTTAAAGAAGTCACGTCTTTGTTTCACTTCTTCTTCTTCTTCGACAACAACACAGAGCTCACTGTTCACGGCCTCCACCAGGCACCACCTACTGTATATAACACACACACACTAGTAACTGTGTGAGGTGTCTGAAGCAGCTGTAAGGAGAATAACTAAAGACAAATATCAGCTGCTGTGAGGCATTCACTGAAGTCAGGACAAATCATAAACACTGAGCTTCCTAGCAGCTGGAACCAGTGTAGAGGAAACTGATATGTGATATCTGTGCATACAAAGAGTTTTCCCTCATCTTGTTCGTCTCTGATCTCGACACCTCCCAGTTAGCTTCTCCAGCTGAGGACAGAGATGGACCTCCTCTATCTCCTCGCTCCTTCTGCTTTGAGGCCTCCTGCTAGCTTCTCAGCAGGCGAAGCCACCTAAACCTGTCCCTCCTGATGACAGCCTCCTCTTGTTTCCATCAAATCACATCTTCACCACAGACCAGACTGCTCCATTAAACAATCCAGTCAGTTCTACCAACACTCAGAACCAAGAAAGAAGGACTACTGTAAACTAATTCAATGATAACTACTTCAAGCTAGCTGTAACCTATCTTTAGGCTATCTTTAGGTTTATTGGGAACTCCTTAAGTTACCTTTAGGCTAATTGTTCAGTGATTGTAAACGAACTTCAAACATAACGCTAACATTCAACTCAAACTGTTAAGAAACTGAAAACTGATTGTAAGGTAACTAGAAAGTATCTTTAGGATGACTGAAAATAAAACGCTAACTCACTAAGATAAAAATTTATTTGGTGAAAAAGACTTTAAACTAAGAAAATAAGTGAATTTAACTTGAGATCATCTGTAAACCGGTTTTAATGGTAAATTAAAGGGTTATTCCCCGCTAAGTGAAATTCAGTCTGTTGCCATCTTCCCCAGAGTTAGATAAATGTGAAAAAAACATTTTGTAACCAGCCCAGTCATTCTCCTAATCTGGCAGTAGCAATTTTTACTTTAGCTTAGCATAAACAATGGAAGTGAATGGTAACAGCTAGCATTTTGTGCGCAAAAGTCATAAAAATTACTCAATGATGATCCTAATTATTCCTGGTGACCTCAATAATCATATCAATTCCAAATTCAATTCAGTTTATTTCTATAGCGCTGATTCACGAGAGATGTTTCATCTCAAGACTCTTTACAAGAAAAGTCATTTCAATACAAACATTTCAATCAGTTTAAAGTTTTCTATGTAAGGATCCCATCTGATCGCATCGAGTTGTTGACTTGAGGTTGCGTCCCGTTGATGCAGACTCCAACCTCAGCAATCCTTCATACTGAGCAAGCATGTAGCGACAGCGGAGAGGAAAAACTCCCCTTTAACAGGAAGAAACCTCCGCTGCCAGGCGCAAGAACATGACGCAGCGCACGTAAAAGACACCTAAAAGGGGTTTATCCTACAAAACTGGCCGTTTACAAGGTGAATCATGTCTTCGGCTTCTTTACATAACCCTCTGCTACACAGTGAGAACCATTTTCTTGCATTAGACTTATACTAAAACTACAGCAGTAAAAACTCACACGTTGCCGTTTACGGAAGCAGGTGTGTTTTGCAGGCGCTGTGTCGTATCCTTGCGCCTTGCAGTGGCGGCTTACAGCAGTGCTTTGTCATAGTCTAGTCCCAAGTCTAAACTGATTCCTGTAATTCCTTTGTGTTACTTATCACATTCATTTGAAATTGGTATGATTATTGAGGTCACCAGGAATAATTTGGATCGTTATTGAGTAATTTTTATGACTTTTCCAACACAAAATGCTATCTGTTACCATTCACTTCCATTGTTTATGCTAAGCTAAATCAAACAGACTGCTGCCAGGTTAGGAGAATGACTGGGCTGGTTACTAAATGATTTTTCGCACTTATCTAACTCTGGGAAAGATGACAACAAATAAAATTTAATTTAGGGGTGGAATATCGCTTTAACTGTAACTAGCTTTAAAGAGGCTCTGCTGAGTTTGCTGAGAGTGCTGCCACCATGTGGCCGTTAGAGAAACTGCAGCCAGCAAAATGCTCACTCCTGTGATGTTCCAAGCCCTGCTCATTCTGCTGCTGCAGCAGCGAAACGCTTCACTACCCGCTTCTCTTCTAAAGTTATGGACAACATGTCTACAGACGAGGTTTCCAGCCGCTAGCTTAGCTTATCTAGCGGCTAACTGACGGAGAACACATATGTAGGTGCATCATTTCGTCACAGCTCAGGGTCCAGGGTGGGGTAGCAACTCCTACACGCCACCTCGGCAAAACGTACTAGAGTCAATCGTTTCGTCAGGACATGAAGAAATTGGCTATAGATTACAAAAACGGCTTTATCTGAACAAATATATTAAATACTGCAGCTTTAAGCTAGCTGTAAACCAATTTTCAACTTAATGTAAACTAACTCTAAAACCAGCTGATTAAATTTAAACTACATTTCAGTTCATTTTAAATAAACTGCAAACCAAGTATCAATAAAGTTTTGCAAAAGTGTAAACTAACTGTAAACTGTGTTATGTCTGACGTTAGAATAACTCTTTATAATAATAATCTTTTTCTGAAAAGACTTGTTTGCAACTGCTGACCATTATTGACAGCTACCAGACAGGAAATGGACAGAGAGAGACGGGGGAAGACATGTCGCGTTTAAGGACTATAGCTGGAGTAGATCAGGAGTTTAGCTGGACTGGATCAAAAGTTTAGCTGGACTGGATCAGGTAGTTTAGCTGGACTGGATCAGATAGTTTAGCTGGATTGGATCTGGTAGTTTAGCTGAAGTAGATCAGGAGTTTAGCTGGACTGGATCAAAAGTTTAGCTGGACTGGATCAGGTAGTTTAGCTGGACTGGATCAGGTAGTTTAGCTGGACTAGATCAGGTAGTTTAGCTGGACTGGATCAGGTAGTTTAGCTGGACTGGATCAGGTAGTTTACCTGGGCTGGATCAGGTAGTTTACCTGGACTGGATCATGTAGTTTAGCTGGACTGGATCATGTAGTTTACCTGGACTGGATCATGTAGTTTAGCTGGACTGGATCAGCTAGTTTACCTGGACTGGATCAGGTAGTTTACCTGGACTGGATCAGGTAGTTTACCTGGACTGGATCAGGTAGTTTACCTGGACTGGATCAGGTAGTTTACCTGGACTGGATCATGTAGTTTAGCTGGACTGGATCATGTAGTTTAGCTGGACTGGATCATGTAGTTTAGCTGGACTGGATCAGCTAGTTTACCTGGACTGGATCAGGGGTTTAGCTGGACTGGATCAGGTAGTTTAGCTGGACTGGATCATGTAGTTTACCTGGACTGGATCATGTAGTTTAGCTGGACTGGATCAGCTAGTTTACCTGGACTGGATCAGGGGTTTAGCTGGACTGGATCAGGTAGTTTAGCTGGACTGGATCAGCTAGTTTACCTGGGCTGGATCATGTAGTTTAGCTGGACTGGATCATGTAGTTTACCTGGACTGGATCATGTAGTTTAGCTGGACTGGATCAGCTAGTTTAGCTGGACTGGATCATGTAGTTTACCTGGACTGGATCATGTAGTTTAGCTGGACTGGATCATGTAGTTTACCTGGACTGGATCATGTAGTTTAGCTGGACTGGATCAGCTAGTTTACCTGGACTGGATCATGTAGTTTACCTGGACTGGATCATGTAGTTTACCTGGACTGGATCATGTAGTTTAGCTGGACTGGATCAGCTAGTTTACCTGGACTGGATCATGTAGTTTACCTGGACTGGATCATGTAGTTTACCTGGACTGGATCATGTAGTTTACCTGGACTGGATCATGTAGTTTAGCTGGACTGGATCAGGGGTTTAGCTGGACTTTATCTGCTCCTCATACTGGTCCAGAACTGTTTATCTGACCCGACTGACTGCTGAGGTGACAAAACCAGTTTCTGTTTACCTGCTGAACCTTCGGACTTCAAACTTAGTAGAGAAACAGATTCCGTCAACAGAACTATACAGAACCAGAAGTAAACAAACCAGCATAACAACACTAAAACAGAGATATTTGTCATCCAGCCTTCACCTTCATTCTGAGTCGGACCTGCTGCTGAGAGGCTGAAGAGATCCGCTTTGAATCCATGCTGGATCCAGGTCCTGGTGGTCCTGATGGTTCTAATGGTCCTGGTGGTTCTAATGGTTCTAATGGTCCTGGGGGTTCTAATGGTCCTGATGGTTCTGATGGCTCTGATGCACCGGCAAAGTCCTGGTGCTGCTGTCAGACTGTGGACAACAGTGATGTGGGTCTGATGACACAACAGAGCTTTTGTCTTGTTGTCGACTGTTGTACCAGGCTGAACACTGACTGTGTGTGTGTGTGTGTGTGTGTGTGTGTGTGTGTGTGTGAGAGAGAGAAATGAATAACAGAAATCCCACGCTTTGAGCGCAGCAGCGCCCCCTGCTGGTTCTGTCAGACAGAGGGACACGTAGAGACAGACGTCAGAGTTACCAGATTTGATCCAGTTTGACTCTAAAGATCTTCATCAGGATCACATCTGCCTCCTTGTGAACATACATTCCCAGCAGCTGTTGGATGTTTTATCAAAGTTTATTAAATGTATCTAAAGAAAATGATCATAATCCCAGTTCAACAATCAGAAACCAGTTTAATAATCCAACTGGTTACAGAGAGCTTCTCCTCCCCGTTTGTCTCCTGAAGCCACAGCTCATCATTAACAGATTCATGTTGCTCCTGTTTTTATCTCCATCTCTGAGCTCCAGCAGTGAAGAAAAGCCTGGATCCTGTATAAATAAATATATAGTCTGACCATGAGCCATAGACAAACTCTCTGTCTCTGTGACACAATCAGACGGCACTAGAACCAATCAGAGCAAAGATCGTATTCATAGCGACAGAAATCAGTCGAAGGAGCAGTCTGTAACTTGGTGGCTTAAACTTACTATTTATCTTACACTTTGATATCAATCAGCTTCCTGTGTTATTTTCAGAGTTCTATAAAACTTATATACTCACACAATCTGTCACCACACTAATCTGGAATAACCGATAGGTGCTGTACCATAAACAAATCTTTATTCTTTAAAGATCGGTACGAAAGGGATATTTGGTCTGTAACACATTCAATGGATGATGTTTAAAACTTCTATTTTTCACTTTTTAAATTTGCGTAATCTGGTTTCACCACACAAAACAACCACAACTACTTCCTATATCAATTCAAGGAATATACATTTTAGATAAAAGATGTAAAAATTATTTTATTAGAAAGTGCTTAACAAATATATTATATTCTCGACACCAAATAAAAATGATATCCTGCATAAATGTGATAAAAATATAATCACAAAGGTAAGAACTCAGTATTTGTCCTTTCCTATAACCATAAGATTATTAAGGACATATCCATCCAAAGAACTACTTGAAATATGTTTTAATATAGAGGATAACGTTTTTATTTTCTGATCTTGAAACAACTGACCACTCATTTTTCTGTTGTAACTTCTGGATACCCTTACAGACTTGGTTACTCAGTAGGTTCCCATCATCAAGAGACCACGTAACTTTTGGTTTATTTTTGGAAAACAAAAAAGTAGAGCTCTGTGTTATTATATGTTTGAACAAATTATTTATTCAACAGAACAAAGTACAAAACTGTGCCCCTAATTTTAGTTGGGTTTTTAAAACTAATCTCATTTGTAGGTCAAATCCCTGAAGTTTATGAAAGGTCTTATTGCTCGGACTTTATATTCTCTCTTATGTGATTCTTCCCTGGACTCTCCAAGCCAAATACTTAACTCATCCCCCTTTGTTGGTTCTTTGAACATTTGATATGATATGTATTGTATTTTTATAGTTATCACCCATTTTTGTCAATCATGCACATGTATGTATGTTCTCTGTATGTGCTTTTTCTTTAAATAAAATAAAAACAAAAAAACAGAATTCTACCAGAAGAAGAAGAACTGTAGAACTGTAGAAGTTCATCATCTTCTGATCAGATTGCCATCCTCAGCAGCCGGTGAGGACAGTACTGTCTGAGTCTCACATCTTCACTCTGAGACAGGTTATACCTGACTGACCACCAGGTGGCGCGTTTGCTGCATGGGTCTGAGTGGAAGGTGTGAAAAGGAGCAGCAAAGCCTTCTGGGTGTTGTAGTCTGAGGAGAAAACGATCATTCCTGTGGAACCAAGCCGCTGGAATAAAGCAGAACGTTCCTCAATAATCCCAGGTTTTTTCGTCCTCCATGGAAAGTCATCCTTCATGCTGGGAAATCCCAGCAGACTTGATCCTGATCCACAGGAAGCTGCAGATGTTAGGATCCATCTGTCTGTTGGATGGGTGGAGCAAGAGTCTGTGATTGGTCAGAAGACGGGTCCCGCTGAGTCCATCACACGGCGCTCAGGTATAGGTCTGCTTCCAGCATGAATGGAGCTCTGGACAGGTACATCACCACCTACAAACCACCCACCCCCCCTACACCTGCCAACCTTGGTATGACCAACCAGGCCCCCTGCCCCACTAAACCCTGGTCTGCAAAAAAGAAAACGAATTATTATTATTATTATTATTATTATTAATATTATTATTATTATTATTATTATTGTTGTTATTATTTACTTTATCAACCTAAAAAGACCTGACATGTGGTCAACATCCCTCCACTGTTCCAACATCACTTTAAAACACTACTGACCAACATCACTGACCAACATCACTGACCAACATCACTGACCAACATTACTGTCCAACATCACTGTCCAACATCACTGACCAACATCACTGACCAACATCACTGACCAACATTACTGTCCAACATTACTGACCAACATTACTGTCCAACATCACTGACCAACATCACTGACCAACATCACTGACCAACATTACTGTCCAACATCACTGACCAACATTACTGTCCAACATTACTGACCAACATTACTGTCCAACATCACTGACCAACATCACTGACCAACATCACTGACCAACATCACTGACCAACATTACTGTCCAACATCACTGACCAACATCACTGACCAACATCACTGACCAACATTACTGACCAACATTGACCAACATTACTGTCCAACATTACTGACCAACATTACTGTCCAACATCACTGACCAACATCACTGACCAACATCACTGACCAACATCACTGACCAAGATTACTGTCCAACATCACTGACCAACATCACTGTCCAACATTACTGACCAACATTGACCAACATTACTGTCCAACATTACTGACCAACATTACTGTCCAACATCACTGACCAACATCACTGACCAACATCACTGACCAACACTACTGACCAACATCACTGTCCAACATCACTGACCAACATCACTGACCAAGATTACTGTCCAACATCACTGACCAACATCACTGACCAACATTACTGACCAACATTGACCAACATTACTGTCCAACATTACTGACCAACATTACTGTCCAACATCACTGACCAACATCACTGACCAACATCACTGACCAACATCACTGACCAAGATTACTGTCCAACATCACTGACCAACATCACTGTCCAACATTACTGACCAACATTGACCAACATTACTGTCCAACATTACTGACCAACATTACTGTCCAACATCACTGACCAACATCACTGACCAACATCACTGACCAACACTACTGACCAACATCACTGTCCAACATCACTGAACAACATCACTGACCAAGATTACTGTCCAACATCACTGACCAACATCACTGACCAACATTACTGACCAACATTGACCAACATTACTGTCCAACATTACTGACCAACATTACTGTCCAACATCACTGACCAACATCACTGACCAACATCACTGACCAACATTACTGACCAACATTGACCAACAATACTGTCCAACATTACTGACCAACATTACTGTCCAACATCACTGACCAACATCACTGACCAACATCACTGACCAACATTACTGTCCAACATTACTGACCAACATTGACCAACATTACTGTCCAACATTACTGACCAACATTACTGTCCAACATCACTGACCAACATCACTGACCAACATCACTGACCAACATTACTGTCCAACATCACTGACCAACATCACTGATCAACATTACTGTCCAACATTACTGACCAACATTGACCAACATCACTGACCAACATCACTGACCAACATTACTGTCCAACATCACTGACCAACATCACTGACCAACATCACTGACCAACATCACTGACCAACATTACTGTCCAACATCACTGACCAACATCACTGACCAACATCACTGACCAACATTACTGACCAACATTACTGTCCAACATCACTGACCAACATCACTGACCAACATCACTGACCAACATTACTGTCCAACATCACTGACCAACATCACTGACCAACATTACTGTCCAACATTACTGACCAACATTGACCAACATTACTGTCCAACATTACTGACCAACATTACTGTCCAACATCACTGACCAACATCACTGACCAACATCACTGACCAACATTACTGTCCAACATCACTGACCAACATCACTGACCAACATTACTGTCCAACATTACTGACCAACATTGACCAACATCACTGACCAACATCACTGACCAACATTACTGTCCAACATCACTGACCAACATCACTGACCAACATCACTGACCAACATCACTGACCAACATTACTGTCCAACATCACTGACCAACATCACTGACCAACATCACTGACCAACATTACTGTCCAACATCACTGACCAACATCACTGACCAACATCACTGACCAACATTACTGTCCAACATTACTGACCAACATTGACCAACATTACTGACCAACATTGCTGACCAGCATCACTGTCCAACATCACTGACCAACATCACTGACCAACAATACTGTCCAACATCACTGTCCAACATCACTGACCAACATCACTGACCAACATTACAGTCCAACATCACTGTCCAACATCACTGACCAACATCACTGACCAACATTACTGTCCAACATCACTGTCCAACATCACTGACCAACATCACTGACCAACACTACTGTCCAACATCACTGTCAAACATTACTGTCCGAAATTACTGACCAACATCACTGTCCAACATTACTGTCCAACATCACTGACCAACACTACTGTCCAACATCACTGACCAACATTACTGTAAAACACTACTGTCCAACATCACTGTCCAACATTACTGTCCGAAATTACTGACCAACATCACTGTCCAACATCACTGACCAACATCACTGACCAACATTACAGTCCAACATCACTGTCCAACATCACTGACCAACATCACTGACCAACATTACTGTCCAACATCACTGTCCAACATCACTGACCAACATCACTGACCAACACTACTGTCCAACATCACTGTCAAACATTACTGTCCGAAATTACTGACCAACATCACTGTCCAACATTACTGTCCAACATCACTGACCAACACTACTGTCCAACATCACTGTCCAACATTACTGTCCGAAATTACTGACCAACATCACTGTCAAACATTACTGTCCAACATCACTGACCAACATTACTGTCCAACATCAATGACCAACATTACTGTAAAACACTACTGTCCAACATCACTGACCAACATTACTGTAAAACACTACTGTCCAACATTACTGTCCAACATCACTGTAAAACACTAATGACCAACATTACTGACCAACATCACTGTCCAACATTACTGACCAACATCACTGTCCAACATCACTGTCCAACATTACTGACCAACATCACTGACCAACATTACTGTCCAACATCACTGACCAACATTACTGTCCTACATCATTGACCAACACTACTGACCAACATCACTGTCCAACATCACTGACCAACATCACTGACCAACATCACTGTCCAACATCACTGACCAACATTACTGTCCAACATCACTGACCAACACTACTGTCCAACATCACTGACCAACATCACTGTCCAACATCACTGTCCAACATTACTGACCAACATCACTGACCAACATCACTCTGAAACACTACTGTCCAACATCACTGACCAACATTACTGTCCAACATCACTGACCAACACTACTGACCAACATCACTGTCCGACATCACTGTCCAACATTACTGTAAAACACTACTGTCCAACATCACTGTCCAACGTTACTGTAAAACATCACTGACCAACACTACTGACCAACATCACTGTCCGACATCACTGTCCAACATTACTGACCAACATCACTGACCAACGTTACTGACCAACATCACTGACTACCATTCCTGTCCAACATCACTGACCAACATTACTGTAAAACATCACTGACCAACACTACTGACCAACATCACTGTCCAACATCACTGTCCAACATTACTGTCCAACATCACTGACCAACATTACTGTCCAACATCACTGTCCAACATTACTGTAAAACACTACTGTCCAACATCACTGTCCAACGTTACTGACCAACATCACTGTCCAACAACACTGTCCAACATTACTGACCAACATCACTGACCAACATTACTGTCCAACATCACTGACCAACATTACTGTCCAACATTACTGACCAACATTACTGACCAACATTGCTGACCAGCATCACTGTCCAACATCACTGTCCAACATTACTGTCCGAAATTACTGACCAACATCACTGTCCAACATCACTGACCAACATTACTGTAAAACGTTACTGACCAACATCACTGTAAAACACTACTGTCCAACATCACTGACCAACATTACTGTCCAACATCACTGACCAACATTACTGTAAAACGTTACTGACCAACATCACTGTAAAACACTACTGTCCAACGCTACTGTCCAACATCACTGACCAACATTACTGTCCAACATCACTGACCAACATCACTGTCCAACATTACTGTAAAACACTACTGTCCAACATCACTCTCAAACATTACTGACCAACATCACTGTCCAACGTTACTGACCAACATCACTGTCCAACAACACTGTCCAACATTACTGACCAACATCACTGACCAACATTACTGTCCAACATCACTGACCAACATTACTGTCCAACATTACTGACCAACATTACTGACCAACATTGCTGACCAGCATCACTGTCCAACATCACTGTCCAACATTACTGTCCGAAATTACTGACCAACATCACTGTCCAACATCACTGACCAACATTACTGTAAAACGTTACTGACCAACATCACTGTAAAACACTACTGTCCAACATCACTGACCAACATTACTGTCCAACATCACTGACCAACATTACTGTAAAACGTTACTGACCAACATCACTGTAAAACACTACTGTCCAACACTACTGTCCAACATCACTGACCAACATTACTGTCCAACATCACTGACCAACATCACTGTCCAACATTACTGTAAAACACTACTGTCCAACATCACTCTCAAACATTACTGACCAACATCACTGTAAAACACTACTGTCCAACATCACTGTCCAACATTACTGTCCGAAATTACTGACCAACATCACTGTCCAACATTACTGTCCAACATCACTGACCAACACTACTGTCCAACATCACTGACCAACATTACTGTCCAACATGAATGACCAACATTACTGTAAAACACTACTGTCCAACATCACTGACCAACATTACTGTAAAACACTACTGTCCAACATCACTGTAAAACACTACTGACCAACATTACTGACCAACATCACTGTCCAACATTACTGTAAAACACTACTGACCAACATTACTGACCAACATCACTGTCCAACATTACTGTAAAACACTACTGTCCAACATCACTGTCCAACATTACTGACCAACATCACTGTCCAACATTACTCTAAAACACTACTGTCCAACATCACTGTCCAACATTGACCAACATTACTGACAAACATCACTGACCAACATTACTGTCCAACATCACTGACCAACATTACTGTCCTACATCACTGACCAACACTACTGTCCAACATCACTGACCAACACTACTGTCCAACATCACTGACCAACATCACTGTCCAACATCACTGTCCAACATTTCTGACCAACATCACTGACCAACGTTACTGACCAACATCACTGTGAAACACTACTGTCCAACATCACTGACCAACATTACTGTCCAACATCACTGACCAACATTACTGTAAAACATCACTGACCAACACTACTGACCAACATCACTGTCCAACATCACTGTCCAACATTACTGTCCAACATTACTGACCAACATCACTGACCAACATCACTGACCAACGTTACTGACCAACATCACTGACCAACATTACTGTCCAACATCACTGACCAACATTACTGTAAAACATCACTGACCAACACTACTGACCAACATCACTGTCCAACATCACTGTCCAACATTACTGTCCAACATCACTGACCAACATTACTGTCCAACATCACTGTCCAACATTACTGTAAAACACTACTGTCCAACATCACTGTCCAACGTTACTGACCAACATCACTGTCCAACAACACTGTCCAACATTACTGACCAACATCACTGACCAACATTACTGTCCAACATCACTGACCAACATTACTGTCCAACATTACTGACCAACATTACTGACCAACATTGCTGACCAGCATCACTGTCCAACATCACTGTCCAACATTACTGTCCGAAATTACTGACCAACATCACTGTCCAACATCACTGACCAACATTACTGTAAAACGTTACTGACCAACATCACTGTAAAACACTACTGTCCAACATCACTGACCAACATTACTGTCCAACATCACTGACCAACATTACTGTAAAACGTTACTGACCAACATCACTGTAAAACACTACTGTCCAACACTACTGTCCAACATCACTGACCAACATTACTGTCCAACATCACTGACCAACATCACTGTCCAACATTACTGTAAAACACTACTGTCCAACATCACTCTCAAACATTACTGACCAACATCACTGTAAAACACTACTGTCCAACATCACTGTCCAACAACACTGTCCAACATCACTGTCCAACAATTCTGTCCGAAATTACTGACCAACATCACTGTCCAACATTACTGTCCAACATTACTGACCAACATTACTGACCAACATTGCTGACCAGCATCACTGTCCAACATCACTGTCCAACATTACTGTCCGAAATTACTGACCAACATCACTGTCCAACATCACTGACCAACATTACTGTAAAACGTTACTGACCAACATCACTGTAAAACACTACTGTCCAACATCACTGACCAACATTACTGTCCAACATCACTGACCAACATTACTGTAAAACGTTACTGACCAACATCACTGTAAAACACTACTGTCCAACATCACTGACCAACATCACTGACCAACATTACTGTCCAACATCACTGACCAACATCACTGTCCAACATTACTGTAAAACACTACTGTCCAACATCACTCTCAAACATTACTGACCAACATCACTGTAAAACACTACTGTCCAACATCACTGTCCAACAATACTGTCCGAAATTACTGACCAACATCACTGTCCAACATTAGTGTCCAACATCACTGACCAACACTACTGTCCAACATCACTGACCAACATTACTGTCCAACATCAATGACCAACATTACTGTAAAACACTACTGTCCAACATCACTGACCAACATTACTGTAAAACACTACTGTCCAACATTACTGTCCAACATCACTGTAAAACACTACTGACCAACATCACTGACCAACATCACTGTCCAACATTACTCTAAAACACTACTGTCCAACATCACTGTCCAACATTACTGACCAACATCACTGTCCAACATTACTCTAAAACACTACTGTCCAACATTACTGACCAACATTGACCAACATTACTGACCAACATTGCTGACCAGCATCACTGTCCAACATCACTGACCAACATCACTGACCAACATTACAGTCCAACATCACTGTCCAACATCACTGACCAACATCACTGACCTACATTACTGTCCAACATCACTGTCCAACATCACTGACCAACATCACTGACCAACATTACTGTCCAACATCACTGTCCAACATCACTGACCAACATCACTGACCAACACTACTGTCCAACATCACTGTCAAACATTACTGTCCGAAATTACTGACCAACATCACTGTCCAACATTACTGTCCAACATCACTGACCAACACTACTGTCCAACATCACTGACCAACATTACTGTAAAACACTACTGTCCAACATCACTGTCCAACATTACTGTCCGAAATTACTGACCAACATCACTGTCAAACATTACTGTCCAACATCACTGACCAACATTACTGTCCAACATCAATGACCAACATTACTGTAAAACACTACTGTCCAACATCACTGACCAACATTACTGTAAAACACTACTGTCCAACATTACTGTCCAACATCACTGTAAAACACTACTGACCAACATTACTGACCAACATCACTGTCCAACATTATTGACCAACATCACTGTCCAACATCACTGTCCAACATTACTGACCAACATCACTGACCAACATTACTGTCCAACATCACTGACCAACATTACTGTCCTACATCATTGACCAACACTACTGACCAACATCACTGTCCAACATCACTGACCAACATCACTGACCAACATCACTGTATCACTGTCCAACATCACTGACCAACATTACTGTCCAACATTACTGACCAACATCACTGACCAACGTTACTGACCAACATCACTGACCAACATTACTGTCCAACATCACTGACCAACATTTCTGTAAAACATCACTGACCAACACTACTGACCAACATCACTGTCCAACATCACTGTCCAACATTACTGTCCAACATCACTGACCAACATTACTGTCCAACATCACTGTCCAACATTACTGTAAAACACTACTGTCCAACATCACTGTCCAACGTTACTGACCAACATCACTGTCCAACAACACTGTCCAACATTACTGACCAACATCACTGACCAACATTACTGTCCAACATCACTGACCAACATTACTGTCCAACATTACTGACCAACATTACTGACCAACATTGCTGACCAGCATCACTGTCCAACATCACTGTCCAACATTACTGTCCGAAATTACTGACCAACATCACTGTCCAACATCACTGACCAACATTACTGTAAAACGTTACTGACCAACATCACTGTAAAACACTACTGTCCAACATCACTGACCAACATTACTGTCCAACATCACTGACCAACATTACTGTAAAACGTTACTGACCAACATCACTGTAAAACACTACTGTCCAACACTACTGTCCAACATCACTGACCAACATTACTGTCCAACATCACTGACCAACATCACTGTCCAACATTACTGTAAAACACTACTGTCCAACATCACTCTCAAACATTACTGACCAACATCACTGTCCAACGTTACTGACCAACATCACTGTCCAACAACACTGTCCAACATTACTGACCAACATCACTGACCAACATTACTGTCCAACATCACTGACCAACATCACTGACCAACATTACTGTCCAACATCACTGACCAACATTACTGTCCAACATTACTGACCAACATTACTGACCAACATTGCTGACCAGCATCACTGTCCAACATCACTGTCCAACATTACTGTCCGAAATTACTGACCAACATCACTGTCCAACATCACTGACCAACATTACTGTAAAACGTTACTGACCAACATCACTGTAAAACACTACTGTCCAACATCACTGACCAACATTACTGTCCAACATCACTGACCAACATTACTGTAAAACGTTACTGACCAACATCACTGTAAAACACTACTGTCCAACACTACTGTCCAACATCACTGACCAACATTACTGTCCAACATCACTGACCAACATCACTGTCCAACATTACTGTAAAACACTACTGTCCAACATCACTCTCAAACATTACTGACCAACATCACTGTAAAACACTACTGTCCAACATCACTGTCCAACATTACTGTCCGAAATTACTGACAAACATCACTGTCCAACATTACTGTCCAACATCACTGACCAACACTACTGTCCAACATCACTGACCAACATTACTGTCCAACATCAATGACCAACATTACTGTAAAACACTACTGTCCAACATCACTGACCAACATTACTGTAAAACACTACTGTCCAACATCACTGTAAAACACTACTGACCAACATTACTGACCAACATCACTGTCCAACATTACTGTAAAACACTACTGTCCAACATCACTGTCCAACATTACTGACCAACATCACTGTCCAACATTACTCTAAAACACTACTGTCCAACATCACTGTCCAACATTGACCAACATTACTGACAAACATCACTGACCAACATTACTGTCCAACATCACTGACCAACATTACTGTCCTACATCACTGACCAACACTACTGTCCAACATCACTGACCAACACTACTGTCCAACATCACTGACCAACATCACTGTCCAACATCACTGTCCAACATTACTGACCAACATCACTGACCAACGTTACTGACCAACATCACTGTGAAACACTACTGTCCAACATCACTGACCAACATTACTGTCCAACATCACTGACCAACACTACTGACCAACATCACTGTCCAACATCACTGTCCAACATTACTGTCCAACATTACTGACCAACATCACTGACCAACGTTACTGACCAACATCACTGACCAACATTACTGTCCAACATCACTGACCAACATTACTGTAAAACATCACTGACCAACACTACTGACCAACATCACTGTCCAACATCACTGTCCAACATTACTGTCCAACATCACTGACCAACATTACTGTCCAACATCACTGTCCAACATTACTGTAAAACACTACTGTCCAACATCACTGTCCAACGTTACTGACCAACATCACTGTCCAACAACACTGACCAACATTACTGTCCAACATTACTGACCAACATTACTGACCAACATTGCTGACCAGCATCACTGTCCAACATGACTGTCCAACATTACTGTCCGAAATTACTGACCAACATCACTGTCCAACATCACTGACCAACATTACTGTAAAACGTTACTGACCAACATCACTGTAAAACACTACTGTCCAACATCACTGACCAACATTACTGTCCAACATCACTGACCAACATTACTGTAAAACGTTACTGACCAACATCACTGTAAAACACTACTGTCCAACACTACTGTCCAACATCACTGACCAACATTACTGTCCAACATCACTGACCAACATCACTGTCCAACATTACTGTAAAACACTACTGTCCAACATCACTCTCAAACATTACTGACCAACATCACTGTAAAACACTACTGTCCAACATCACTGTCCAACATTACTGTCCGAAATTACTGACAAACATCACTGTCCAACATTACTGTCCAACATCACTGACCAACAACACTGTCCAACATTACTGTCCAACATCACTGACCAACACTACTGTCCAACATTACTGTCCAACATCACTGACCAACATTACTGTCCAACATCACTGACCAACATCACTGTCCAACATTACTGTAAAACACTACTGTCCAACATCACTCTCAAACATTACTGACCAACATCACTGTAAAACACTACTGTCCAACATCACTGTCCAACAACACTGTCCAACATCACTGTCCAACAATACTGTCCGAAATTACTGACCAACATCACTGTCCAACATTACTGTCCAACATTACTGACCAACATTACTGACCAACATTGCTGACCAGCATCACTGTCAAACATCACTGTCCAACATTACTGTCCAAAATTACTGACCAACATCACTGTCCAACATCACTGACCAACATTACTGTAAAACGTTACTGACCAACATCACTGTAAAACACTACTGTCCAACATCACTGACCAACATTACTGTCCAACATCACTGACCAACATTACTGTAAAACGTTACTGACCAACATCACTGTAAAACACTACTGTCCAACACTACTGTCCAACATCACTGACCAACATTACTGTCCAACATCACTGACCAACATCACTGTCCAACATTGCTGTAAAACACTACTGTCCAACATCACTCTCAAACATTACTGACCAACATCACTGTAAAACACTACTGTCCAACATCACTGTCCAACAATACTGTCCGAAATTACTGACCAACATCACTGTCCAACATTACTGTCCAACATCACTGACCAACACTACTGTCCAACATCACTGACCAACATTACTGTCCAACATCAATGACCAACATTACTGTAAAACACTACTGTCCAAGATCACTGACCAACATTACTGTAAAACACTACTGTCCAACATTACTGTCCAACATCACTGTAAAACACTACTGACCAACATCACTGACCAACATCACTGTCCAACATTACTCTAAAACACTACTGTCCAACATCACTGTCCAACATTACTGACCAACATCACTGTCCAACATTACTCTAAAACACTACTGTCCAACATTACTGACCAACATTGACCAACATTACTGACCAACATTGCTGACCAGCATCACTGTCCAACATCACTGACCAACATCACTGACCAACATTACTGTCCAACATCACTGTCCAACATCACTGACCAACATCACTGACCAACATTACAGTCCAACATCACTGTCCAACATCACTGACCAACATCACTGACCAACATTACTGTCCAACATCACTGTCCAACATCACTGACCAACATCACTGACCAACATTACTGTCCAACATCACTGTCCAACATCACTGACCAACATCACTGACCAACACTACTGTCCAACATCACTGTCAAACATTACTGTCCGAAATTACTGACCAACATCACTGTCCAACATTACTGTCCAACATCACTGACCAACACTACTGTCCAACATCACTGACCAACATTACTGTAAAACACTACTGTCCAACATCACTGTCCAACATTACTGTCCGAAATTACTGACCAACATCACTGTCAAACATTACTGTCCAACATCACTGACCAACATTACTGTCCAACATCAATGACCAACATTACTGTAAAACACTACTGTCCAACATCACTGACCAACATTACTGTAAAACACTACTGTCCAACATTACTGTCCAACATCACTGTAAAACACTACTGACCAACATTACTGACCAACATCACTGTCCAACATTACTGACCAACATCACTGTCCAACATCACTGTCCAACATTACTGACCAACATCACTGACCAACATTACTGTCCAACATCACTGACCAACATTACTGTCCTACATCATTGACCAACACTACTGACCAACATCACTGTCCAACATCACTGACCAACATCACTGACCAACATCACTGTCCAACATCACTGACCAACATTACTGTCCAACATTACTGACCAACACTACTGTCCAACATCACTGACCAACATCACTGTCCAACATCACTGTCCAACATTACTGACCAACATCACTGACCAACGTTACTGACCAACATCACTGTGAAACACTACTGTCCAACATCACTGACCAACATTACTGTCCAACATCACTGACCAACATTACTGTAAAACATCACTGACCAACACTACTGACCAACATCACTGTCCAACATCACTGTCCAACATTACTGTCCAACATTACTGACCAACATCACTGACCAACGTTACTGACCAACATCACTGACCAACATTACTGTCCAACATCACTGACCAACATTACTGTAAAACATCACTGACCAACACTACTGACCAACATCACTGTCCAACATCACTGTCCAACATTACTGTCCAACATCACTGACCAACATTACTGTCCAACATCACTGTCCAACATTACTGTAAAACACTACTGTCCAACATCACTGTCCAACGTTACTGACCAACATCACTGTCCAACAACACTGTCCAACATTACTGACCAACATCACTGACCAACATTACTGTCCAACATCACTGACCAACATTACTGTCCAACATTACTGACCAACATTACTGACCAACATTGCTGACCAGCATCACTGTCCAACATCACTGTCCAACATCACTGTCCGAAATTACTGACCAACATCACTGTCCAACATCACTGACCAACATTACTGTAAAACGTTACTGACCAACATCACTGTAAAACACTACTGTCCAACATCACTGACCAACATTACTGTCCAACATCACTGACCAACATTACTGTAAAACGTTACTGACCAACATCACTGTAAAACACTACTGTCCAACACTACTGTCCAACATCACTGACCAACATTACTGTCCAACATCACTGACCAACATCACTGTCCAACATTACTGTAAAACACTACTGTCCAACATCACTCTCAAACATTACTGACCAACATCACTGTAAAACACTACTGTCCAACATCACTGTCCAACATTACTGTCCGAAATTACTGACCAACATCACTGACCAACATTACTGTCCAACATCAATGACCAACATTACTGTAAAACCCTACTGTCCAACATCACTGACCAACATTACTGTAAAACACTACTGTCCAACATTACTGTCCAACATCACTGTAAAACACTACTGACCAACATTACTGACCAACATCACTGTCCAACATTACTGTAAAACACTACTGTCCAACATCACTGTCCAACATTACTGACCAACATCACTGTCCAACATTACTCTAAAACACTACTGTAAAACATCACTGTCCAACATTACTGACCAACATTACTGACCAACATCACTGACCAACATTACTGTCCAACATCACTGACCAACATTACTGTCCTACATCACTGACCAACACTACTGTCCAACATCACTGACCAACATCACTGTCCAACATCACTGTCCAACATTACTGACCAACATCACTGACCAACGTTACTGACCAACATCACTGTGAAACACTACTGTCCAACATCACTGACCAACATTACTGTCCAACATCACTGACCAACATTACTGTAAAACATCACTGACCAACACTACTGACCAACATCACTGTCCAACATCACTGTCCAACATTACTGTCCAACATTACTGACCAACATCACTGACCAACGTTACTGACCAACATCACTGTCCGACATCACTGTCCAACATTACTGACCAACATCACTGACCAACGTTACTGACCAACATCACTGACCAACATTACTGTCCAACATCACTGACCAACATTACTGTAAAACATCACTGACCAACACTACTGTCCAACATCACTGACCAACATCACTGTCCAACATCACTGTCCAACATTACTGACCAACATCACTGACCAACGTTACTGACCAACATCACTGTGAAACACTACTGTCCAACATCACTGACCAACATTACTGTCCAACATCACTGACCAACATTACTGTAAAACATCACTGACCAACACTACTGACCAACATCACTGTCCAACATCACTGTCCAACATTACTGTCCAACATTACTGACCAACATCACTGACCAACGTTACTGACCAACATCACTGTCCGACATCACTGTCCAACATTACTGACCAACATCACTGACCAACGTTACTGACCAACATCACTGACCAACATTACTGTCCAACATCACTGACCAACGTTACTGTAAAACATCACTGACCAACACTACTGACCAACATCACTGTCCGACATCACTGTCCAACATTACTGACCAACATCACTGACCAACGTTACTGACCAACATCACTGACCAACATTACTGTCCAACATCACTGACCAACATTACTGTAAAACATCACTGACCAACACTACTGACCAACATCACTGTCCAACATCACTGTCCAACATTACTGTCCAACATCACTGACCAACATTACTGTCCAACATCACTGTCCAACATTACTGTAAAACACTACTGTCCAACATCACTGTCCAACGTTACTGACCAACATCACTGTCCAACAACACTGTCCAACATTACTGACCAACATCACTGACCAACATTACTGTCCAACATCACTGACCAACATTACTGACCAACATCACTGACCAACATTACTGTCCAACATCACTGACCAACATTACTGTCCAACATTACTGACCAACATTACTGACCAACATTGCTGACCAGCATCACTGTCCAACATCACTGTCCAACATTACTGTCCGAAATTACTGACCAACATCACTGTCCAACATCACTGACCAACATTACTGTAAAACGTTACTGACCAACATCACTGTAAAACACTACTGTCCAACATCACTGACCAACATTACTGTCCAACATCACTGACCAACATTACTGTAAAACGTTACTGACCAACATCATTGTAAAACACTACTGTCCAACACTACTGTCCAACATCACTGACCAACATTACTGTCCAACATCACTGACCAACATCACTGTCCAACATTACTGTAAAACACTACTGTCCAACATCACTCTCAAACATTACTGACCAACATCACTGTAAAACACAACTGTCCAACATCACTGTCCAACAATACTGTACGAAATTACTGACCAACATAACTGTCCAACATTACTGTCCAACATCACTGACCAACACTACTGTCCAACATCACTGACCAACATTACTGTCCAACATCAATGACCAACATTACTGTAAAACACTACTGTCCAACATCACTGACCAACATTACTGTAAAACACTACTGTCCAACATTACTGTCCAACATCACTGTAAAACACTACTGACCAACATTACTGACCAACATCACTGTCCAACATTACTCTAAAACACTACTGTCCAACATCACTGTCCAACATTACTGACCAACATCACTGTCCAACATTACTTTAAAACACTACTGTCCAACATCACTGTCCAACATTACTGACCAACATTACTGACCAACATCACTGACCAACATTACTGTCCAACATCACTGACCAACATTACTGTCCTACATCACTGACCAACACTACTGACCAACATCACTGTCCAACATCACTGACCAACATCACTGACCAACATCACTGTCCAACATCACTGACCAACATTACTGTCCAACATCACTGACCAACATTACTGTCCAACATCACTGACCAACGTTACTGACCAACATCACTGTGAAACATCACTGACCAACATTACTGTCCAACATCACTGACCAACATTAGTGTCCAAAATCACTGACCGACGTTACTGACCAACATCACTGACCAACATTACTGTCCAACATCACTGACCAACATCACTGACCAACGTTACTGACCAACATCACTGTGAAACATCACTGACCAACATCACTGACCAACGTTACTGACCAACATTACTGTCCAACATCACTGACCAACATCACTGTCCAACATTACTGTAAAACACTACTGTCCAACATCACTCTCAAACATTACTGACCAACATCACTGTAAAACACTACTGTCCAACATCACTGTCCAACAATACTGTCCGAAATTACTGACCAACATCACTGTCCAACATTACTGTCCAACATCACTGACCAACACTACTGTCCAACATCACTGACCAACATTACTGTTCAACATCAATGACCAACATTACTGTAAAACACTACTGTCCAACATCACTGACCAACATTACTGTAAAACACTACTGTCCAACATTACTGTCCAACATCACTGTAAAACACTACTGACCAACATTACTGACCAAAATCACTGTCCAACATTACTGACCAACATCACTGTCCAACACCACTGTCCAACATTACTGACCAACATCACTGACCAACATTACTGTCCAACATCACTGACCAACATTACTGTCCTACATCATTGACCAACACTACTGACCAACATCACTGTCCAACATCACTGACCAACATCACTGACCAACATCACTGTCCAACATCACTGACCAACATCACTGTCAAACATCACTGACCAACATTACTGTAAAACGTTACTGACCAACATCACTGTAAAACACTACTGTCCAACATCACTGACCAACATTACTGTCCAACATCACTGACCAACATTACTGTAAAACGTTACTGACCAACATCATTGTAAAACACTACTGTCCAACACTACTGTCCAACATCACTGACCAACATTACTGTCCAACATCACTGACCAACATCACTGTCCAACATTACTGTAAAACACTACTGTCCAACATCACTCTCAAACATTACTGACCAACATCACTGTAAAACACAACTGTCCAACATCACTGTCCAACAATACTGTACGAAATTACTGACCAACATAACTGTCCAACACTACTGTCCAACATCACTGACCAACACTACTGTCCAACATCTGACCAACATTACTGTCCAACATCAATGACCAACATTACTGTAAAACACTACTGTCCAACATCACTGACCAACATTACTGTAAAACACTACTGTCCAACATTACTGTCCAACATCACTGTAAAACACTACTGACCAACATTACTGACCAACATCACTGTCCAACATTACTCTAAAACACTACTGTCCAACATCACTGTCCAACATTACTGACCAACATCACTGTCCAACATTACTTTAAAACACTACTGTCCAACATCACTGTCCAACATTACTGACCAACATTACTGACCAACATCACTGACCAACATTACTGTCCAACATCACTGACCAACATTACTGTCCTACATTACTGACCAACACTACTGACCAACATCACTGTCCAACATCACTGACCAACATCACTGACCAACATCACTGTCCAACATCACTGACCAACATTACTGTCCAACATCACTGACCAACATTACTGTCCAACATCACTGACCAACGTTACTGACCAACATCACTGTGAAACATCACTGACCAACATTACTGTCCAACATCACTGACCAACATTAGTGTCCAAAATCACTGACCGACGTTACTGACCAACATCACTGACCAACATTACTGTCCAACATCACTGACCAACATCACTGACCAACGTTACTGACCAACATCACTGTGAAACATCACTGACCAACATCACTGACCAACGTTACTGACCAACATTACTGTCCAACATCACTGACCAACATCACTGTCCAACATTACTGTAAAACACTACTGTCCAACATCACTCTCAAACATTACTGACCAACATCACTGTAAAACACTACTGTCCAACATCACTGTCCAACAATACTGTCCGAAATTACTGACCAACATCACTGTCCAACATTACTGTCCAACATCACTGACCAACACTACTGTCCAACATCACTGACCAACATTACTGTTCAACATCAATGACCAACATTACTGTAAAACACTACTGTCCAACATCACTGACCAACATTACTGTAAAACACTACTGTCCAACATTACTGTCCAACATCACTGTAAAACACTACTGACCAACATTACTGACCAAAATCACTGTCCAACATTACTGACCAACATCACTGTCCAACACCACTGTCCAACATTACTGACCAACATCACTGACCAACATTACTGTCCAACATCACTGACCAACATTACTGTCCTACATCATTGACCAACACTACTGACCAACATCACTGTCCAACATCACTGACCAACATCACTGACCAACATCACTGTCCAACATCACTGACCAACATTACTGTCCAACATCACTGACCAACACTACTGTCCAACATCACTGACCAACATCACTGTCCAACATCACTGTCCAACATTACTGACCAACATCACTGACCAACGTTACTGACCAACATCACTGTGAAACACTACTGTCCAACATCACTGACCAACATTACTGTCCAACATCACTGACCAACATTACTGTAAAACATCACTGACCAACACTACTGACCAACATCACTGTCCAACATCACTGTCCAACATTACTGTCCAACATTACTGACCAACATCACTGACCAACGTTACTGACCAACATCACTGACCAACATTACTGTCCAACATCACTGACCAACATTACTGTAAAACATCACTGACCAACACTACTGACCAACATCACTGACCAACATCACTGTCCAACATCACTGTCCAACATTACTGACCAACATCACTGACCAACGTTACTGACCAACATCACTGTGAAACACTACTGTCCAACATCACTGACCAACATTACTGTCCAACATCACTGACCAACATTACTGTAAAACATCACTGACCAACACTACTGACCAACATCACTGTCCAACATCACTGTCCAACATTACTGTCCAACATTACTGACCAACATCACTGTCCAACATCACTGACCAACATTACTGTCCAACATCACTGACCAACATTACTGTCCAACATCACTGACCAACGTTACTGACCAACATCACTGTGAAACATCACTGACCAACATTACTGTCCAACATCACTGACCAACATTAGTGTCCAAAATCACTGACCGACGTTACTGACCAACATCACTGACCAACATTACTGTCCAACATCACTGACCAACATCACTGACCAACGTTACTGACCAACATCACTGTGAAACATCACTGACCAACATCACTGACCAACGTTACTGACCAACATTACTGTCCAACATCACTGACCAACATCACTGTCCAACATTACTGTAAAACACTACTGTCCAACATCACTCTCAAACATTACTGACCAACATCACTGTAAAACACTACTGTCCAACATCACTGTCCAACAATACTGTCCGAAATTACTGACCAACATCACTGTCCAACATTACTGTCCAACATCACTGACCAACACTACTGTCCAACATCACTGACCAACATTACTGTAAAACACTACTGTCCAACATTACTGTCCAACATCACTGTAAAACACTACTGACCAACATTACTGACCAACATCACTGTCCAACATTACTGACCAACATCACTGTCCAACATCACTGTCCAACATTACTGACCAACATCACTGACCAACATTACTGTCCAACATCACTGACCAACATTACTGTCCTACATCATTGACCAACACTACTGACCAACATCACTGACCAACATCACTGTCCAACATCACTGACCAACATTACTGTCCAACATCACTGACCAACACTACTGTCCAACATCACTGACCAACATCACTGTCCAACATCACTGTCCAACATTACTGACCAACATCACTGACCAACGTTACTGACCAACATCACTGTGAAACACTACTGTCCAACATCACTGACCAACATTACTGTCCAACATCACTGACCAACATTACTGTAAAACATCACTGACCAACACTACTGACCAACATCACTGTCCAACATAACTGTCCAACATTACTGTCCAACATTACTGACCAACATCACTGACCAACGTTACTGACCAACATCACTGACCAACATTACTGTCCAACATCACTGACCAACATTACTGTAAAACATCACTGACCAACACTACTGACCAACATCACTGACCAACATCACTGTCCAACATCACTGTCCAACATTACTGACCAACATCACTGACCAACGTTACTGACCAACATCACTGTGAAACACTACTGTCCAACATCACTGACCAACATTACTGTCCAACATCACTGACCAACATTACTGTAAAACATCACTGACCAACACTACTGACCAACATCACTGTCCAACATCACTGTCCAACATTACTGTCCAACATTACTGACCAACATCACTGTCCAACATCACTGTCCAACAACACTGTCCAACATTACTGTCCAACATCACTGACCAACATTACTGTCCAAAATTACTGACCAACATCACTGTCCAACACTACTCTCCAACATCACTGACCAACACTACTGTCCAACATCACTGACCAACATTACTGACCAACATCACTGTAAAACATTACTGTCCAACATAACTGTCCAACATTACTGTAAAACACTACTGTCTAACATCACTGTCCAACATTACCAACCAACATCACTGTCCAACAACACTGTCCAACATTACTGACCAACATCGCTGTCCAACATCACTGTCCAACATCACTGTAAAACACTACTGTCCAACATCACTGTTCAACATCACTGTAAAACACTACTGTCCAACAACACTGTCCAACATCACTGTCCAACATTTCTGACCAACATCACTGTCCAACAACACTGTCCAACATTACTGACCAACATCACTGTCCAACATCACTGTAAAACACTACTGTCCAACATCACTGTAAAACACTACTGTCCAACATTGTCTCCAAACACAGAAGTGGTTTGGCTGTAGAGAAAACTTCAGACTTTCATTTTATTAGTCTGCTCCAAAGCTGTAGCTAGAAACTGTTTGGTCCGCTACAGGCTGGGAGAGAAAAAGAAGTCAGTCCCTCTGCTCTGGGTCAGCCAGCCTCCATCACTTTCACATTTAACGTCACTATCTGACGCGTCCTCACCGCTGCACAGCAGATCTGGGCTGGAGGTGAGCGGCTGTGAATAAAATGCTGTAGAACCTCAGGTGCTAAAAGGTTTGGCCCATAGCCTTAGCAGCTCATATCTATAAATGTCACATAAACAGTGGCAGAAAAATACTGTACTAACAATTTGGACCTTAGCATGTATGGAAAGCCAGATGTGCCACAATTTGACAAATCAAAATGTCAAAAAATGGATATTTATACATGTGAACATTTTCATAAAAAAATGAAATACGTTTGTTAAATAAATAAATTTATTCTCATCCTAATACTTGAAAAAAATTTCGTACTTAAATTATTTGACATTTTGAAAATTGTGTGCAAAAGTTATGAATATATTTTCTCTCGAGTTTAAACTGTAAACCTCTAAGAGGAGCTAACATTTCTATAGAAAAGTAGAGTTAGCTCTTTAAACCTTCTGCTGCTGAGTTAATGTGGTGGTTAACCAGTCAGATATTATTATGGTTTATTTAATGAGACGCAGCAGCAAGTTCAGTGATTCCATATTATATTTTATAACGCTTGTTTAATCAGCTAGCAGCTCTCCTATGGTCTCTTCAGTGTCTACAGTCTCAGATCAACAGCAACATTGTTCCCCAATAAATAAATAAAAATAGTCTACTTTAGCTTTACCTGGTCCTTATCTGATGCTGATGATTCATGATGTTGTGATTCCCTGTTAGACTCATGATGGTAAAGCTACTAGAAGTCATGTTGTTGTAAGGAGCTCTCTGGGCTCCTCTAAAGGCCTCTGCACGGCCCTGGTTCTGAAATAAAACCCAACCGAGTCAGAACCGGCTGCTCCAGCAATCAGAGAAGAGTCTAGGTTCTCCTTCCGGAGATTATGACAGTGGCTCAGGCTCTTATTGTGACAGGTCAGGCCGGAAGCAGCCTGGTAGATCGTTGTAGATTGACCCGCTCAGGTTTGGTTTTTGTCCCGCAGCTGTAGGTCTGATGGGCAGATGAAGCTGGAAGGAGAAGGAGAGAGCCCGGGACCAGGACCAGGACCAGGACCAGGACCAGGAGGACCGAGTGCTGCCGGACCAGAACCCAGAGTGTGTGTGAGAGTTTATTCTGTGGAGACAGGCAGCGGTACTGTGTGACCGCAGACACCGGAGCAGGAGCGTTAATCTGCGGCTTTTTGGTCCCTCTTCAGAGTCCGTCCCCACAGAACCACACAGGTGAGTGTTTAAACTCGAAGTTTGAACTCAACTCGATTTATTTTAGACACTTTTATCAAAGTTTGAATCATGAAAAGTTCCAGGAAAAAAATAAAAAAGTTTTTAAAGACAGGAAGATGTAGTTGATGGTTGATCCGCTGGGGGCGCTGTTTCAGCAATTTGATCTCTGAAGGTTCTGCTGGTTCTGTTCTGGACTGCTTCTTCTTGTGGGTCCGGTTCCTGTCAGAACGGACCACCTAAACCCAGAACCAGGCCTTGTTGTGTTTCTGCAGAGCTGAGTAGAAAACCTGTTCTCAGCTGGTTCCTTCACATCTGTTCAGCTGAATCCATGATTCAGGAATCAGGAATCCTGTTCAGAGCCTCGCTACGTCTGAAGGATCCAGAGTTCAGGGTTCAGAGGCTCATCACTGAAAATAATCAGATAACTGCTCTGAAACTGGGAGAGAAAGCAGCCAAAGTCCAAAGAAAACCGCCAGAGAGTCTGGAGAACCTGATCCAGACGAGCTGAACAGATCCCAGGAAGGATCAGGAGTCTGGATCATCTGGATTAAAACCTGCTGGGAAAATGTTCCTTCAGCCTGGTGGACACCATCAGCTGTCGCTCCCTGCAGCAGTGAGACTCCCTCCCCCGTATTCCCAGTATACCCAGTATGTGGTGCACATAGATCGGGTGTAGCAGGTACTGATGAGGATCGGGTTGATTAAATCACTGATAGATCCCCGATCTGATCAGATTAATGCTGTTGATCTGCTGCTGCAGGAGATGAGGCCCGTCTGGTTACCACGTTTATTTTTATGTTCCTCTTTTATTTTATTATGAAGCATAATCAGATTTCAACATTTGTTCATCTGTCTTGTTTCACATCACGATCAATCGATTAAAAAGCGAATCTGCTCGCCTCTAGTTCCAAGCTAGTCAGCACGAGCAGAGGCTGGTTGCAGAGGTAACTCCGCTCCTGCAGGGGGAGCTATGACCTCCACCAGGGGGCAGAACCTGGTGTGGGTGGGGCTTATTCAGAGAGCCGGGTCTCTACTGCGGACCGTTCTCTCCACCATAAAGGTGTGTCTACCTGTGATCAGAGGACGCCATGTTGGTTCTGAGGACCAGTCCTGCCCCGGGCCCCATCATGGTAACCTCCCCTTGGTTCTGGATCTGGTCGTGTTCAGTAATAGGTTCGGTACCATTGCCCATTTTCACCTCCATGGTGCAGAACCGTTTACATGAACTCGGTCCAGTTCCTGTCCTGTAGGCATCTAAGAACCAACGTACTGAGGGTCAAAGGTCATTAGTCCTCTAGCTGGTCCAGAGATCAGCTCTGTTTCCATTGAGGAGAACTGTACTCGTCTCCATGGTTCTGCTGGGTTTCATGTCCCGGCTCAACCAGCGGTCAGCAGTGACCCCACACGGCGCTCAGTAGCATCGCAATCCAGCACCAAAAGCAGAGAACTTTGGGTCTGCTTACAGAACCCCGGTTCCCTGAGCGTCTCACCAAGCCTTCCTCATTCGTTGTGAGGAAGAGGAGGGGACGATGAGCCGGTGCAGTGCCAGCCCTGTGTCTGTGTGGGGGGTGGGGCTTGGCCCACTTGGCTCCGGCAAACCCGACCCGATAAGTTGTTTTGGTTCTGGAGTTTCTGACTCTGAGCAGCTCTCTGATTCTAATCTCTTCTGGACTTTAGCCTGCAGGTTATAAATATACGGTTCTGCTCCAGTTCTGGTGATCCTGAACTGTCTGAGCCTACCTGAGCAGAACCGGTACCTGAGTACCGTTACCTGAGCGGTACTGGCTGGATGTTGTCCACCATGTTTACCTCAGAGCAGCAGTGTGCTTCATTGATCAGTGCTGACGCTGTGTGATCTGATAAGTGTGTGTGTGATCAGCAGCTTCACTATCAGCTGACCTTTAACCCCGCCCTCTGTTTGTGTTTAACTCAGAGCGGGCGGCGGCCGGCCATCACTCCTGCACGGCGGCGGCGGCAGACATGTCTGTGTCTACACAGCTGGGACTGCTGCTGTGGAAGAACTTCACCTACAGACGCCGACAGACGGTCAGTCCTCATCACTTCCTGCTCCGATAAATAACTTCCTGCGCCGATAAATAAATTCCTGCTTCGATAATTCATTTCCCGCTCCGATAAATTACTTCCTGTTTTGATAACTCATTTCCTGCTTTGATAATTCACTTCCCGCTCCGATAATTCACTTCCCTCTCCGATAATTCACTTCCAGCTCTGATAATTCACTTCCTGCTCCGATAATTCACTTCCTGCTTCCATAATTCACTTCCAGCTCCGATAAATAATTTTCCGCGCCAATAATTTACTTCCTGCTCCGATAAATCACTTCCATATTTCACTTCCTGCTCCGATAATTCACTTCCAGCTCCGATAAATAACTTCCTGCGCCAATAATTTACTCCCGCTCTGATAATTTACTTCCTGCTCCGATAAATCACTTCCATAATTCATTTCCCGCTCCGATAATTTGCTTCCTGCTCTGATAAATCACTTCCATAATTCAGTTCCCGCTTCGATAATTCATTTCCTGCTCCAATAATTCATTTCCCGCTCCGATAATTTACTTCCTGCTTTGATAATTAATTTCCCGCGCCAATAATTTACTTCCCGCTCTGATAATTTACTTCCTGCTCTGATAAATCACTTCCATAATTCACTTCCCGCTCTGATAATTTACTTCCTGCTCCAATAAATCACTTCCATAATTCACTTCCCGCTCCGATAATTTGCTTCCTGTGTCGATAATTCATTTCCTGCTCCAATAATACATTTCCTGCTTCGATTATTTACTTCCTGCTTCGATAATTCATTTTTTGCTCTGAAAATTAATTTCCCGCTCCGATAATTGACTTCCCGCTCTGATAATTTACTTCCTGCTCCGATAAATCACATCCATAATTCACTTCCCTCTCTGATAATTTACTTCCTGCTCCGATAAATCACTTCCATAATTCACTTCCCGCTCCGATAATTTGCTTCCTGCTCTGATAAATCACTTCCATAATTCACTTCCCGCTTTGATAATTTACTTCCTGTGTCGATAATTCATTTCCTGTGTCGATAATTCATTTCCTGCTCCAATAATTCATTTCCAGCTCCGATAATTTACTTCCTGCTTCGATAATTAATTTTTTGCTCTGAAAATTCATTTCCCGCTCCGATAATTGACTTCCCGCTCTGATAATTCGCCTTCCGCTCCAATAATTTACTTCCTGGCCAGATAATTTACTTTAAATCACTTCCATAATTCACTTCCCGCTCCGATAATCATTTCCCGCTCTGATAAATCACCACTCCAATAATTGACTCCCAGCTCCAATAATTCACTTCCCGCTCCGATTGGTCGGCTTCCTCAATCTCTACTTCCAGCTGGTGTCGAGCTGCTCTCTGATTGGCCAGTTCTTTCATTGTCTCTGTCCTGGTTGAAGGTTCTGATCCAGTTTGTGAAGGTCCGCTAGTTCCCCTGCTTTGGTCCAGACCAAAGGTCGTTTCCTTTTTGCTGCAGGAAAGGCAACAGGAACAGAGATTCACACCAAAAACACACCTGTGCTCAAGTCTTTCAGCCATTGGCCAGTTAAAACATGTAGGCGGGGCTAAACCAGGAAGCCATGTGAGAATAGGTGGACATTAACAATGGAGAGTGCTGTTCTTATCGTCTTTCTGCTGTAATGGTTAATAGACACAGGTCGCCTCGTCTAACTGAATATTTTCCATAATTAATCGGGTGTCGGCCATTTTGACAGATTAACATTCAAACCGATATTTTCAACTTTATGCACGGATTAAGTAGATCATTCATAAAAAGATTGTCATCAGAGCATCATCTCAGACCTGGACACCGTACTGGATGCTGACAGAGGAGTTACTAAAACATGGAGCGGATCGGTTACTGCACAGACCGGATGCTAAAGCAGCGCATGCTGCAGGATTTCCTCCCACTGAAGCGAACAGAAAAGCTCCTCATTCAGAGAGTTTCTGATCTCTTCAGCTGGATGGAGAAATGTTTCCTGGCTGAAGCTGCACTTCATCCATGGTTACACACCGTTCAGGAGAAATCTTCATCATACATGTAGTTTATTCATCTGCTGGATGTCTGACGTTTGGATTCAGTTCAGTTTGTTACAATTTAATAAGAAATAAAATGAACTTCTACATTAATGAGGATTGATGAATAATTCAAAGAAAATTGATTACGACCAGACTTTTATGGACCCCATCAGTCAAAATGAGGTCTAATAATAGTTTGTAGTGCAGATAGATGGACTGTGTTGAATCAGCATTATAAATATGATGTCACAGTGGGGACATTCACATGTTAAGGCAGCATGCATGAAAAACATAAAAAATACATAGAAAACAATTACTTCTCATAATGCGCCACAAAGATGGCTGCCCGCCGGGAATAAAAGGTCGTCTCAGATAAAGTAGTCCACATGTGATTGGGTCGGTTTGGACCGCTCTGGGACCGTCTCTTCAGCTGGTTCTGGTATTTACAGCGGCCCAAACGGTCCAGACCAACAGAGGAAACTAAACCAGGCTGAGGTTCTGATCCATGGATTCATGTTTGTTTCAGCTCCAGCTGCTGGTGGAGATCCTCTGGCCGCTCTTCATCTTCTTCATCCTCATCGCAGTGCGCCTCAACTACCCCCCCTATGAGCAGCATGAGTGTGAGTCTGAAACATCTCTTCTTCTTCTTCTGCTGCTCCAGATCGTCTCGTCACTTTAGTACGGTTTCTGTCAACATGACAAACGTTGGTGAGGAGTAGCTGCAGAACCTCTTGGTCTGCAGCAGGGGTGTTCAGGAGAACATGCAGAGGAACGTGCAGAGGAACATATAGTGGAACTTATAGAGTAATAAGCAGAGGGGCGTATAGCGTAACGTGTAGAGCACATGTGTCAAA
This sequence comes from Valencia hispanica, assembly GCA_963556495.2. NCBI lineage: Eukaryota > Metazoa > Chordata > Actinopteri > Cyprinodontiformes > Valenciidae > Valencia > Valencia hispanica. The sequence goes on along the minus strand of OY747702.1, from coordinate 61,224,562 downwards.
GTCAAGGCCCGGGGGCCAAATCCGGCCCGCCATAGCCATTTATGTGGCCCTCTAAACCCTAGAGAACCATATAAATAGAACATTACAGTTCTATTTATATGGTCCTAAATACTATTTTATCGGTCAAATCAAATCAGTGTTTATTTGAATCGTCCTAAATCACATCATTGTGAAAAGATATTCCGTATTATTTCATTTTAAGAAGTACTCTTCAAATGCGGAGACAGATATTTATTAATATTCTAACAGTTTGTTTAAAATTGTTTTAATACTTTCTGCCACAACCGGCCCTTTAAGGGCATTCCTGGTCCTGATGGGGCCCAAAATTCCTTAGTTTGACACCCCTGGTGTAGAGGAACGTGTAGAGGAACGTGTAGAGGAACGTGTAGCGTAATATATAGAGGAACGTGTAGAGGAACGTGTAGCGTAATATATAGAGGAACGTGTAGAGGAACGTGTAGAGTAATATATAGAGGAACGTGTAGAGGAACGTGTAGAGGAACGTGTAGCGTAATATATAGAGGAACGTGTAGAGGGACGTGTAGAGGAATGTGTAGCGTAATATATAGAGGAACGTGTAGAGGGACGTGTAGAGGAACGTGTAGCGTAATATATAGAGGAACGTGTAGAGGGACGTGTAGAGGAACGTGTAGCGTAATATATAGAGGAACGTGTAGAGGGACGTGTAGAGGAACGTGTAGCGTAATATATAGAGGAACGTGTAGAGGAACGTGTAGAGGAACGTGTAGCGTAATATATAGAGGAACGTGTAGAGGAACGTGTAGCGTAATATATAGAGGAACGTGTAGAGGAACGTGTAGAGTAATATATAGAGGAACGTGTAGAGGAACGTGTAGCGTAATATATAGAGGAACGTGTAGAGGGACGTGTAGAGGAATGTGTATAGGAACGTGTAGCGTAATATATAGAGGAACGTGTAGCGTAATATGTAGAGGAACGTGTAGAGGAACGTGTAGCGTAATATATAGAGGAACGTGTAGAGGAACGTGTAGAGTAATATATAGAGGAACGTGTAGAGGAACGTGTAGAGGAACGTGTAGCGTAATATATAGAGGGACGTGTAGAGGAATGTGTAGCGTAATATATAGAGGAACGTGTAGAGGGACGTGTAGAGGAACGTGTAGCGTAATATATAGAGGAACGTGTAGAGGGACGTGTAGAGGAATGTGTAGCGTAATATATAGAGGAACGTGTAGAGGAACGTGTAGAGGAACGTGTAGAGGAACGTGTAGCGTAATATATAGAGGAACGTGTAGAGGAACGTGTAGCGTAATATATAGAGGAACGTGTAGAGGAACGTGTAGAGTAATATATAGAGGAACGTGTAGAGGAACGTGTAGCGTAATATATAGAGGAACGTGTAGAGGGACGTGTAGAGGAATGTGTATAGGAACGTGTAGCGTAATATATAGAGGAACGTGTAGCGTAATATATAGAGGAACGTGTAGAGGAACGTGTAGCGTAATATATAGAGGAACGTGTAGAGGAACGTGTAGAGTAATATATAGAGGAACGTGTAGAGGAACGTGTAGAGGAACGTGTAGCGTAATATATAGAGGAACGTGTTGAGTAATGTATAGAGGAACGTGTTGAGTAACGTATAGTGGAACATATATAATAATATATAGAGGAACGTGTAGAGGATGTTCCCAGACGTTCCCAGACGTTCCCTGGCGTTCCCAGACGTTCCCTGGCGTTCCCAGACGTTCCCCGGCGTTCCCAGACGTTCCCCGGCGTTCCCAGGCGTTCCCCGGCGTTCCCAGACGTTCCCCGGCGTTCCCAGACGTTCCCAGGCGTTCCCTGGCGTTCCCTGGCGTTCCCAGGCGTTCCCTGGCGTTCCCAGGCGTTCCCAGACGTTCCCTGGCGTTCCCTGGCGTTCCCAGACGTTCCCTGGCGTTCCCAGACGTTCCCAGACGTTCCCAGATTTTCCCTGACGTTCCCTGACGTTCCGTATTTCAAAGTTCTTTTCATTTCAGCTTTATGACTATTTTTCTTCTTTCTGGTCTTGTTTGAACTTTTTAACGTTCTAAAGATGTTCTCTGGACCTCCTGCTGCAGGCAGTTTAGACCTGATGGAACCTCAGTGTAAAGCCAGCTTTAGATGGACAGGAGGAGTTCTGCTGAGGTCGGTTCTGTTTCACTGAGCAGAACATTATGACCACATGTTCCTCTTGGTGTTTGTCAGCCGTTTATGGTTCCTTATCTCTCTGAGGAACACCGAGCTCCGGTTCAGGTCCATAAAGATCCGATACCGTTGTGCAACGCCTCAGCCTCTTCTTCTGCTGATGTTCTGGAACCTGCAGCAGGAGTTCACTGCTTGACCCAGATCTCTGGTTCTGCTTTGGTTCTGACCGGCAGGTTCTAGGTTTTCTTCTAAATCTGAAGATTTCTCTGATTTCTACTGAAGTCCCGGACCAGAACATGTTGCTAAATGATGTGTTTACAGAGTGAAATCGGATCAGAACCGATCGGTTGGAGCACCACTAAAAACAACCATTCATGGTGTGTTCAGGTCCCTCTGAGGTTATTGGGTCAGAATCTGCAGCTGACTCAGAATGGCAGCAGTTCTGGGCCTGACCCGGTCGAGTTAGATAACAGAACTCAAGCTGAGTTCTGATGACGGACCCAGTCTGCAGCTGGGAACATCTGGACCATCCCAGAGGTGAACCCGGAGCGGGTCAGCCTGCACGGTTCTGGTCCTGACCCTCAGACGGGCCGCGTTGTTTCCAGGCGGGGTGAGCAGAACCGGCTATGTGGCTCCGGTTCTGAAAGGGGATGTTTGTGCGGTGATTCATGCTGCGTGTTAGAACCCGTTCTGGGAAGGTCGGAGCGGATCAGATTCCCGACCCAGAACCAGGAGATCCACTGTTGATCCCAGGTTTAGTTTTTCCTGATTGTTCCTGAAGGCACCGCATTTCCAATTAATCACACAGAGGAGGAGGTTCTGTTGGTTCTGCTCCATCCTGAAGAAGCTCGGCTGACTGGCTCAGAGACCAGAACCGGTCCAATCAGAACCATCTAAATCATCCCACTGATCCAGATCGTCCTGATAAAGGAACATGTTCAGTACCAGAACCAGATATGAGCCCGTCTCATGTTGAAGCAGACAGGAAAAGAACCGAGCAGAACCGGTTCTCTTGAAGCTGCTCACATTTTTCCAGCTCTCCCATTGGTTGGTTCTGCTGATAGACGAGGAATCTCATCCGGTTCTGATTCAGATGGAGTTGGATCCGAGAGGTTGGAGATCAGTGATCTGGGCGGTTCTGGAGAGGAGGAAAGCAGAACCGGGACCAGGCGCAGGTCCATAGACCTCCTCAGGTTTGTTATTGATTATTGATCGGGTCGGGTCGCAGCGAGGCGACCTGTGGACCGCAGAGGAGCTGAAGTTCTTATCTTATCAGCCGTGATTAGAAAACAGAACAGTTGGCAGTCTGAAAGGTTCCTGATACGGCGCCTCGGCCCGACCCGGCCCGGCCCGGCCCGGCATGAAGGTCCCATGCTCCTCTGCAGGAGATAACGGGTTATCTTCCCGCTCCGCTCCAACACAGCAGGGAGATAAACGAGACACGTCCCCAACATCTGGCCCATCCATCACACCCGGGTCACAAACTCTGAGGAACCGCAGCGACCCACATGTAGAGAGACGGAACCCTGCAGAACATGGGAGATGTTCTGATGGTCCAGATCCTGGAGGAAAACAGGAGGGAAGACTTGGTGTGTTCTGGTGTTGATGGATGGTTCCACAAAGATCTCAGCCTGTCTGGGTGACCAATGGTTCTCCTACAGTCTGGTTCTCCTACAGTCTGGTTCTCCTACAGTCTGGTTCTCCTACAGTCTGGTTCTCCTACAGTCTGGTTCTCCTACAGTCTGGTTCTCCTACAGTCTGGTTCTCCTAGAATCGGGTTCTCCTACAGTCTGGTTCTCCTACAGTCTGGTTCTCCTACAGTCTGGTTCTCTTAGAATCGGGTTCTCCTACAGTCTGGTTCTCCTACAGTCTGGTTCTCCTACAGTCTGGTTCTCCTACAGTCTGGTTCTCTTAGAATCGGGTTCTCCTACAATCTGGTTGTCCTACAATCTGGTTGTCCTAGAACCTGGTTGTCCTAGAACCTGGTTCTCCTAGAACCTGGTTCTCCTAGAATCTGGTTCTCCTAGAAGGTGGTTCTCCTAGAATCTGGTTCTCTTAATTGGTGGTTCTCCTACAGTCTCGTTCTCCTAGAAGGTGGTTCTCCTAGAAAGTGGTTCTCCTAGAAGGTGGTTCTCCTAGAATCTGGTTCTCCTAGAAGGTGGTTCTCCTAGAATCTGGTTGTCCTCATGGCTGGTTCTCCTAGAAGGTGGTTCTCCTAGAAGGTGGTTCTCCTACAATCTGGTTCTCCTAGAATCTGGTTCTCCTCATGGCTGGTTCTCCTAGAAGGTGGTTCTCCTAGAAGGTGGTTCTCCTAGAAGGTGGTTCTCCTAGAATCTGGTTCTCCTAGAATCTGGTTCTCCTAGAATCTGGTTCTCCTACAATCTGGTTCTCCTACAATCTGGTTCTCCTACAATCTGGTTCTCCTAGAAGGTGGTTCTCCTACAAAATGGTTCTCCTAGAAGGTGGTTCTCCTAGAAGGTGGTTCTCCTAGAAGGTGGTTCTCCTACAATCTGGTTCTCCTAGAAGGTGGTTCTCCTAGAATCTGTTTCTCCTAGAATCTGTTTCTCCTAGAAGTTGGTTCTCCTAGAAGTTGGTTCTCCTTGAAGCTGGTTCTCCTAGAATTAATGGCCCACCTGGTCAGGTGGAGGGTTATATTCCATGATGGGACGGTTCTGTTCTAGAACTAAACGTTGATTCTGTTCTTGGTTCTGACAGAACCAAACCGACAGTAACCCTGACGGGGGATTTGGTCGATGCTGACAATGAAGTGACTGATTGGGTTGTTTTAGACCCACGAAAAACATCCAAACCTCTTCTGGGTCAGAACCGGTGGGATTTCAGCCGTAATGTTTCCCATCATCCTCGGCTGCTTTAACACGCCTTGATGTTTTCTCCTTCCTGTCTGCAGGTCACTTCCCCAACAAGGCCATGCCCTCAGCGGGAACGCTGCCCTGGATTCAGGGAATCCTCTGCAACGCCAACAACCCGTGCTTCAGAAACCCGACGCCGGGCGAGTCTCCGGGCGTCGTCGGAAACTTCAACGACTCCATGTGAGTCCGGATTTCATCTGAGGCTTTTATTCTGAAAAACCGCTTCCTTTTTATTAAACACACAGACGGGAGGTTCTTCATCAATCTGCCAGAACAGATTCCTAAATAGGGCGGCACTGTTAGTGAATGTTGACCTTCAGGGTTATTATCAGTCGGAACCCAGACAGTCGGCGCCGGCCCATCTATAGAAATGGGTTTTTGTTATTCTGATACCAAAACGTGTCGTCATTCCTGATCCAGAACTTCCTGAACACTTTTCATACCAGGGTTCTTTCCATTAAAGGATCTGGGTCAGTGGTTCTCTAGAACCTTTAGATCTAAATAAAGGATCTGGGTCAGTGGTTCTCTAGAACCTTTAGAACTAAATAAAGGATCTGGGTCAGTGGTTCTCTAGAACCTTTGGAACTGAATAAAGGATCTGGGTCAGTGGTTCTCTAGAACCTTTGGAACTGATTGAAGGATCTGGGTCAGTGGTTCTCTAGAACCTTTAGAACTGAATAAAGGACCTAGGTCAGTGGTTCTCTAGAACCTTTGGAACTAAATAAAGGGCCTAGGTCAGTGGTTCTCTAGAACCTTTAGATCTAAATAAAGGACCTAGGTCAGTGGTTCTCTAGAACCTTTAGAACTAAATAAAGGATCTGGGTCAGTGGTTCTCTAGAACCTTTAGATCTAAATAAAGGATCTGGGTCAGTGGTTCTCTAGAACCTTTGGAACTGAATAAAGGATCTGGGTCAGTGGTTCTTTAGAACCTTTGGAACTGATTGAAGGATCTGGGTCAGTGGTTCTCTAGAACCTTTAGAACTGAATAAAGGACCTAGGTCAGTGGTTCTCTAGAACCTTTAGAACTGAATAAAGGACCTAGGTCAGTGGTTCTCTAGAACCTTTAGAACTAAATAAAGGATCTGGGTCAGTGGTTCTCTAGAACCTTTAGAACTAAATAAAGGATCTGGGTCAGTGGTTCTCTAGAACCTTTAGATCTAAATAAAGGATCTGGGTCAGTGGTTCTCTAGAACCTTTAGAACTAAATAAAGGATCTGGGTCAGTGGTTCTCTAGAACCTTTAGAACTAAATAAAGGATCTGGGTCAGTGGTTCTCTAGAACCTTTAGAACTAAATAAAGGACCTAGGTCAGTGGTTCTTTAGAACCTTTAGAACTAAATAAAGGATCTGGGTCAGTGGTTCTCTAGAACCTTTGGAACTGAATAAAGGATCTGGGTCAGTGGTTCTCTAGAACCTTTGGAACTGAATAAAGGATCTGGGTCAGTGGTTCTCTAGAACCTTTGGAACTGAATAAAGGATCTGGGTCAGTGGTTCTCTAGAACCTTTGGAACTGAATAAAGGATCTGGGTCAGTGGTTCTCTAGAACCTTTGGAACTGAATAAAGGATCTGGGTCAGTGGTTCTCTAGAACCTTTGGAACTGAATAAAGGATCTGGGTCAGTGGTTCTCTAGAACCTTTGGAACTGAATAAAGGATCTGGGTCAGTGGTTCTCTAGAACCTTTGGAACTGAATAAAGGATCTGGGTCAGTGGTTCTCTAGAACCTTTAGAACTAAATAAAGGATCTGGGTCAGTGGTTCTCTAGAACCTTTGGAACTGAATAAAGGATCTGGGTCAGTGGTTCTCTAGAACCTTTAGAACAAAATAAAGGATCTAGGTCAGTGGTTCCAGATCCAGTTCTAATACTCCAGTTCCTGAACCGGGATGATGTGGAGTCTCTCCGGTTCTACCGCTGTCCAGATCTTTGTCTCGGTTCCGGTTCTGTATCTGAAGGGAACTTTCTGTGTTTTCCAGAATTTCTCGCCTGTTTTCCGATGCGAAGAAGATCCTCCTTTACAGCCAGAATGATAAGAACCTGGAGGGCTTCAAGGAGCTGGCCCGGGCCCTGGAAGTTCTGCAGAGCAGCCGCTCAGGTAGGAACCGCAGGGTTCTAATGCCCGGATCGGGTTCTAAGGCCCGGATCGGGATCTAAGGCCCGGATCGGGTTCTAAGGCCCGGATCGGGTTCTAAGGCCTGGATCGGGTTCAGCCTCCCTGAGTCGGACCAACAGCAGCTTTCAGGCTCACTGAACAACAAGAATTTGGTTGTTTTGTGCTGTAATTTGTGCCTCAGCATGAGGAGGGGGGGGGGGTTCTCTACCTGCTCCAACCTGCCCCCCCCCCGTCCCCCCCCCCCCCCCCCCTCTCCCCCCCTCCCCCCCTCCACCAGAACCTTTTATTCCCTCTGATCTGAGGAGCCGCAGCGTTTGATTGGCCCGATGCTGCTGGTGTGATGAGGGGGCGGGGAAACGTGCCCCCACAGGTTTACCTGCTGATCAGCCAGGTGAGCTCACCTGGTCAGACAGAAACACAGGAACAAGCAGCGTTTACCAGAACCACAACCAGAACCACAGAGGCCCGGTTGTTTTCTGACACTGAAGTTCGTTTAATCCGACTTAATCTGCAGCCATGGTGCGGTTCTGCCTGAGAACACCAGCAGCGAGAAGAACCTCCCCAGTGAACCCAGTGGGTTGGATACGTTGGAAACTGGAGAACGTTCCCAGAACAAACGGGTCCAGTTCAGAACCCAGCCTAATTCTAAGATTCAGACGATGACATCATCAAACAAGCCTCCTCTGTGTTGTTAAGAATGCAGGAGGTAAAGAGGAGAACGTGGCAGAGCGAGGAGAACGTGGTCAGTGCAAGGAGAACGTGGCAGAGCGAGGAGAACGTGGTCAGTGTGAGGAGAACGTGGTCAGTGCGAGGAGAACGTGGTCAGTGCGAGGAGAACGTGGTCAGTGCGAGGAGAACGTGGTCAGTGTGAGGAGAACGTGGTCAGTGTGAGGAGAACGTGGTCAGTGTGAGGAGAACGTGGCAGAGCGAGGAGAACGTGGTCAGTGTGAGGAGAACGTGGCAGAGCGAGGAGAACGTGGCAGTGAGAGTCTGTAGCAGCATGACTACACAGATGGCTCCGGATGACCCAGGCCAGTCTAACTTTAAACTAAACGTCTAAGCCTGGTCTTAAAGGTAGACACACACGGTGCTGTTTCCTTGATCCCACAACACGTTCTAGCCTTTCTGACACGATATACTGGATCAGAACCAGAATTATATGAGCGCTCCAGCAGCAGGTAGAACCTGTCTGGGTTTATTGGGCCTGCTGGCGCTGCTGGAGCTCATTTAACCAATCACATCACACCAGTTCTGTGACCCGTCACTAACGGGCCCCAAACAGAGAGGGCCCCTCAGTGTTAATGAGACAAGCTGCTCATCAGCGCCAACGTGTGGAGAGAGACCGTCACCGAACAGAACCTGCTGGTCCAGTGTGACCTCACTGACCCCGGATCAGCTGCAGAGGAAGGAACCCGGCTCAGGTACCGACTCCTCTGCAGAGGTTCTGATCTTCCAGACAATCAGAGACATCTGGGCCTGAAACCAGAACGGACCCGTCCAGACAGAACCTTGAGTCTCAGGAACCGTCTGTAGCTCATCAGCTGGGAGGAACCAACAGACATGATGTAGTGGTCAGGATTTATCTGGACCACACGGGGGTGAAATCAGAACCTCCTCCTGCGGCTTGGAGAACCTGCTCCTGCAGAACCTCCTCCTGCGGCTTGTAGAGTCTCCCTGTAGAACCTCCTGTTCCTCTTGCAGAACCTCTTCCTGTAGCCTGTAGAACTTGCTCCTGCAGAACCTCCTCCTCTGGCTTGGAGAACCTCCCTGTAGAACCTAATGTTCCTCCTGCAGAACCTCCTCCTGTAGCCTGTAGAACCTCCCTGTAGAACCTAATGTTCCTCCTGCAGAACCTCCTCCTGTAGCCTGTAGAACCTCATGTTCCTCCTGTAGAACCTCCTCCTGCGGCTTGGAGAACCTCCCTGTAGAACCTCCGGTTCCTCCTGCAGAACCTCCTCCTGTAGCCTGTAGAACCTCCTCCTCGGCCTGTAGAACCTCCGGTTCCTCCTGCAGAACCTCCTCCTGTAGCCTGTAGAACCTCCTCCTCGGCCTGTAGAACCTCATGTTTCTCCTGTAGAACCTCCTCCTGCGGCTTGGAGAACCTCCCTGTAGAACCTCCGGTTCCTCCTGCAGAACCTCCTCCTGTAGCCTGTAGAACCTCCTCCTCGGCCTGTAGAACCTCCTGTTCCTCCTGCAGAACCTCCTCCTGTAGCCTGTAGAACCTCCCTGTAGAACCTCCTCCTGCGGCTTGGAGAACCTGCTCCTGCAGAACCTCCTCCTCCGGCTTGTAGAGTCTCCCTGTAGAACCTCCTCCTCCGGCCTGTAGAACCTCCCTGTAGAACCTCCTCCCAGGTTGAGGAACAGCAGCAGGTCATTGCTGATTTCTTTCCAACCTGCCGTTGTGCTAACACTCATTGTCACTCTGATGATCCGATCAGTTAATCAATGCTCGGATCATCAGAACCGACCCGACTGAAACAGAACCTCCTCCTCCTGTAGAACAGACAGGATGGACCCAGTTTACTTAAGGCTGGATTTAGATCGTTTCACCTGCTGCTCAGAACCAGATCGTGTTTATCATCTAAACAGAGAAAAGTGAAATGGTTCTGGTCCTAGAACGTATCAGAACCGGTTGCAGTTTGCTTATCGCCATGGAGACGCCATCATCCACCTGCTTCAACCAACCCACTGTCATCTGGACAAAGCAGGCAGCACTGTGAGGATCATGTTCTTTGATTTCTCCAGTGCATTTAACACAATTCAGCCTGATTTGCTTTGTCAGAAACTCCTGAAGACACAGGTGGAGCCTTCAACAATCGCCTGGATCAATGACTACCTGACCAACAGACCACAGTTTGTGAGACTGAAGGATTGTGGGTAAAACCAGGTGGTCAGCAGCACAGGAGCACCACAGGGGACCGTACTCTCACCATTCCTTTTCACTCTTTACACCTCAGACTTCCAGTACAAATCAGAGACCTGTCATCTGCAGAAATACTCAGATGTATCAGAGATGGACAAGAAGCTGAATCCAGAGAGCTGGTGGACCGCTTTGTGACATGGTGTGGAAACAATCGTCTCACCTTGAATGTGAACAAAACAAAGGAGATGATTGTAGATTTCAGAAGAAACAGAGATAAGTCAAACACTGTTTCCATCATGGGAGAAGAAGTGGAGGTGGTTGAGGAGTATAAATACCTCAGAGTTCACCTTGACAACAGACTGGACTGGAGACTGAACAGTGAAGCCGTCTACAAGAAGGGACCGAGCAGACTGGACTTCTGGAGGAAGCTTAGGTCCTTCAAGGTTTGCAGCAAGATGCTGCAGATCTTCTACAAGTCTGTTGTGGAGAGTGTAATCTCTTCAGCCGTCATCTGTTGGGGTAGCAGCATCAGAGCCAGGGACTTAAAAAGGCTCAACAACCTGATAAAGAAGGTTCTGGTTCTGTTCTGGTTCTGTTCTGGGGACGACTGTGGAACATCTGGAGATGATGATGCAAAGAAGGATTCTTCATAAAATCAAGAACATTATGAACAACCCTGAGGATCCTCTTCATGAGACAGTCATACAACAACAGTGTCTTCAGTCAGAGGCTTCTTCCGTTTCGCTGCAACACAGACGGCTACAGGAAATCCTTATATGAGCTACAACAACACTTAATTTCTCTCTGGGATCAATAAAGTATTTCTGAATTGTTCCTGCTGATTGTGACTCAGTTGGATGAATTCTGATTGTGTTTTTGGTTCCTTGGAGATGAAAAACTAACCAAACACAGACGAATGTCGAGCCGGCGGTTCTTCCTGACAGGTTCTGATTGGACCAGGTTCAGGAACAGTGGGAACGTGTAAACCTTCAGCTCAGTTCTGGAGGAACGCTCGGCCGCCTGTCGGGACCTGCAGCAGGAAGCGGTGGGCGTGTGCACGGGGGCTTCATTCACACGAAATGCAAATAAGTCAGTGGAAAATTTAGCGACGTGTGAAGACCTGCAGCACCTCAGCAGAGCTTCCACTCTGTTCACTGCAACCCAAATAAGGTCGGCACTTCCTGGTTCTGCTGATGTCACCATGACGTCTGAGTCTCAGACTTCATCATGAAACCATGACGACAGGCATCAGCTGTTTTTCTCTGTTATTCCTGATGAGCAGACTGTTTCTTCAGCTTTTCCTCCCTGAGTTCTGTCTGACAGGTCACAGAGTGGAACCTGAGAATCCTGGAGCGTTTGAATGGAAACATCAGATTTAATCATGTGGGCGGGTCTTAGAGCAGTAAACTGTCCCCTGGTTTCTGTGGACGTTGGCATGTCCCTGCGGGGACGGGTCCAGGCACAGTTAAAGCACAAAAGCTGAGGATTTACAGGAGGAGGAGGAGGAAGATGTGTCGGGTTTCTCTGAGCTGCTCTGTTTCTGTTTTTTCCTCCCACAGGCTTCAAGTTGAAGCATTTCCTGCGAGACAATGAGACTCTGTCCAGCTTTCTACAGAGGAACGCCTCCCTGTCCCAAAACAGCGTCCAACAGATCAGGGAGGCCGACGTCAACCTGGAGAAGGTACGCCGCACATGCTCAGTGTGAACCCTGTCTCAAACCAGGAGAATAAACGCTGAGCCTCATCACCTCCTCTGGGTTCTGTCTCAGGTCCTCCTCAGAGGGTTTGGGGTCCACCTGAAGGACATGTGTCCCAGGAAAGGTGGGACAAGCACCTTAGGGGACTTTGTGACTATCTGGGACCAGCAGGTGGCGTCGCAGGTGCAGGAAGTCCTCTGTCAGGCTCCCCCCATCTGGCTAGACTGCGCTGAGGAACACTTCATGAGCAACCTGGACTTCTTCAAACCCATTCGGGTAAGGACCGGATCCAGAGACCGGCTTGGTTCTTTAGGAGGAGTCGGAACCGCACCCGTACATCCTCCTGGATCCACCGGTCCATTTGGTCCTGACAGGAACAAACGGTTCTGTCAACAGACAGACGACAAACACAAACAATTTACAATCACATCATTTCAACTATAAATCATAAATCATCATTTCAGCTCCAGTAAAACACACATGAGCATCTGGTGATCAGATGGTCTTTGATCCTAGCTTTGATTTGTCTTTGTCCGTAAATTATCTAATTTGAAATGAAACCCAGAGGAAGATGTGAAAGTTTACAAAGCACTTTCACCATGACTGTTGTTGACCGTAGGATATAAAAACAGAATATGATCGTAGATTACAGTTACTGTTGGGGATCTTTGGAGCCAGAAGGGAACATGGGTAGTGAGGACATTTATACACCAATGCTCCAACCTGTGGTTGTGTAAAGAAGGCCAGCCAACCGTCTCATACAAATTACAGTGAAGAGGTTGTGACACAGATAGGTTTGTTTTGGCTACAAATAACTGCCCTAAGCAATTATTCATAAGATTAATTATTTTATGTCAAAATTACCAAGTTTGGGGCACCACCTGGGATCCAGGACAATAAAAATAGCCAAATAGTTCAGTCTCAGTGAATGTTTATGATGACCTGCCTGATAAGGCTGAGATACTTAAACAATAGATGAAGGAATAAGTTCTTGGCGTTCTTTGAACAGCAAGTTATGTGGAATAATAACAAACAACTTTCTAAATTCAAGTTTATTAACAAAAAGAATTCAACTTTCTGTCAACATGCTTTAATCAACAAACTCACTAAGCTAGTAACACCCAAATAAACTAAGTAAAAGAAAAATGAACAATAAACTACCAAAAGTAAAACCGTAAAATGGACAAATATGCAAAGAAGTATAAACAATAACCAATAAATTGATGATGTCACAGTTCAGTATGAACATGAATGTTTAAAGACCAAGGCTTGCATTGAAGAGTTTTGGGAGTGAAGCCAAGTTAGTTTTAAACTAATCGTAATTAGTTTAAAACCAATTAATACCTTTATGGTTTGTGTTCAAATAACCAATTCACAATGCAAAGCAGACGTGGAAACAAACATTTGGAGGAAGTAATGTTTCATTAAAGCATTGCTGAATTAGAAATCAACAACCTTTGGAGAATTGATTCTATTTTATGGATCGGTCACCGCAGTGATTGATCTAAATGTAATATTTTGACATACTAAGAAGGCGGTTTCAAAAGCAACTTCTACGATTAGTTTTTGGTGTTTTAAAGCCGATTTGTATTTTGAATTGCGTAGGTAGCAATCTTTGCTGGCGGTAATTTTAAAGCAGGCCACACTAATCAGAAACAGAACATGCAGAGCTCGTAGCCACTATGTTTAGCTTAGCAACAGAGAACAAAGGAAAAGCTGCGGTCGGACGGAGAAACTCATGTTGCATGATTTAAAACGACTGTTTATACCCAAACAACTGAAGAATAAAATCGTACAAATGCAGCAAAAACACAATGAAATAGAGACTCGTAACAAACATTAATTTGTTTATTCTAAGCTAACTTATCTCTGCCCAGACACAACCTTACTTGAACGATTCTTAGATCTCCATTGAAGGGCGGCTCTGTTGTCAGAAAAGACCGGAGAAGAAACAGAAGCTGCGTGGGGCGCTAACAGAGAAGCTTCAGATGCTAGCCAGCGTTAGATGCTAGCCAGCGTTAGATGCTAGGCACCGTTAGATGCTAGCCAGCGTTAGATGCTAGGCACCGTTAGATGCTAGCCACCGTTAGATGCTAGCCACCGTTAGATGCTAGCCACCGTAGATGCTAGCCGGCGTTAGATGCTAGCCAGCGTTAGATGCTAGGCACCGTTAGATGCTAGCCAGCGTTAGATGCTAGGCACCGTTAGATGCTAGCCACCGTTAGATGCTAGCCACCGTTAGATGCTAGCCACCGTAGATGCTAGCCGGCGTTAGATGCTAGCCACCGTTAGATGCTAGCCACCGTTAGATGCTAGCCGGCGTTAGATGCTAGCCACCGTTAGATGCTAGCCGGCGTTAGATGCTAGCCACCATTAGATGCTAGCCACCGTAGACGCTAGCCAGCGTTAGATGCTAGCCAGCGTTAGATGCTAGCCAGCGTTAGATGCTAGCCAGCGTTAGATGCTAGCCAGCGTTAGATGCTAGGCACCGTTTGATGCTAGCCACCGTTTGATGCTAGCCACCGTTTGATGCTAGCCACCGTTAGATGCTAGCCGGCGTTAGATGCTAGCCACCGTAGATGCTAGCCACCGTTAGATGCTAGCCAGCGTTAGATGCTAGCCAGCGTTAGATGCTAGCCACCGTTAGATGCTAGCCACCGTAGACGCTAGCCAGCGTTAGATGCTAGCCAGCGTTAGATGCTAGCCAGCGTTAGATGCTAGCCAGCGTTAGATGCTAGCCAGCGTTAGATGCTAGCCAGCGTTAGATGCTAGGCACCGTTTGATGCTAGCCAGCGTTAGATGCTAGCCAGCGTTAGATGCTAGCCAGCGTTAGATGCTAGGCACCGTTTGATGCTAGCCACCGTTTGATGCTAGCCACCGTTTGATGCTAGCCACCGTTAGATGCTAGCCGGCGTTAGATGCTAGCCACCGTAGATGCTAGCCGGCGTTAGATGCTAGCCACCGTAGATGCTAGCCAGCGTTAGATGCTAGCCAGCGTTAGATGCTAGCCAGCGTTAGATGCTAGCCACCGTTAGATGCTAGCCACCGTAGACGCTAGCCAGCGTTAGATGCTAGCCAGCGTTAGATGCTAGCCAGCGTTAGATGCTAGCCAACGTTAGATGCTAGGCAACGTTAGATGCTAGGCACCGTTTGATGCTAGCCAGCGTTAGATGCTAGGCACCGTTTGATGCTAGCCACCGTTTGATGCTAGCCACCGTTTGATGCTAGCCACCGATAGATGCTAGCCGGCGTTAGATGCTAGCCACCGTAGATGCTAGCCGGCGTTAGATGCTAGCCGGCGTTAGATGCTAGCCACCGTTAGATGCTAGCCACCGTTAGATGCTAGCCACCGTTAGATGCTAGCCACCGTTAGATGCTAGCCACCGTAGATGCTAGCCACCGTTAGATGCTAGCCACCGTTAGATGCTAGCCACCGTTAGATGCTAGGCACCGTTTGATGCTAGGCACCGTTTGATGCTAGGCACCGTTTGATGCTAGCCACCGTTTGATGCTAGCCACCGTTTGATGCTAGCCACCGTTAGATGCTAGCCGGCGTTAGATGCTAGCCACCGTAGATGCTAGCCGGCGTTAGATGCTAGCCGGCGTTAGATGCTAGCCACCGTTAGATGCTAGCCACCGTTAGATGCTAGCCACCGTAGATGCTAGCCACCGTTAGATGCTAGCCACCGTTAGATCCTCTCCATAAAGATGGTGCTTCGCCTCAACTATGTTTTCACACAAATCATTTATATAAATCGTAAATAACATGGGGCCCAAAATAGAACCCTGGGGAACACCCTTTTTTATAAATAAGTAGTCTGAAGACACACCGTCTATCTGATGGACCGTCCAATGCTTTAGAAAGATCTAAGAACAATGCTGCAGTGTTCCTTTACATCAATGGTGCTGGTTCTGGATCAGGTGGTTCTGGATCAGGTGGTTCTGGATCAGGTGGTTCTGGATCAGGTGGTTTTAGATCAGGAGGTTCTGGATCAGGAGGTTCTGGATCAGGAGGTTCTGGATCAGGTGGTTCTGGATCAGGAGGTTTTAGATCAGGAGGTTTTAGATCAGGAGGTTTTAGATCAGCAGGTTCTGGATCAAGTGGTTCTGCATTAGGAGGTTCTGCATTAGGAGGTTCTGGATCAGGAGGTTCTGGATCAGGAGGTTCTGGATCAGGAGGTTCTGGATCAGGAGGTTCTGCATTAGGAGGTTCTGGATCGGGTGGTTCTGGATCGGGTGGTTCTGGATCAAGTGGTTCTGGATCAGGAGGTTCTGGATCAGGAGGTTTTAGATCAGGAGGTTTTAGATCAGGAGGTTTTAGATCAGGAGGTTCTGGATCAGGAGGTTCTGGATCAGGTGGTTCTGGATCAGGAGGTTCTGGATCAGGAGGTTCTGGATCAGGAGGTTCTGGATCAGGAGGTTCTGGATCAGGAGGTTCTGGATCAAGTGGTTCTGGATCAAGTGGTTCTGGGACAGGACTTAATGAATGTGAATGTGTTAAAATCTGAACCCATCTGGACTCTCAGAACCTCTAACAGAACCTCTTACAGAACCTGTTATGCTCTGTGTTCCCCTGAGGGTGACTCTGGGTTTGCTAGGCCCTGGGTTCTGTCTGCCAGGCGCCTCTGTTCTAGCTGAGTTGTGCAGCAGCTGCAGGGAGGCTCCTCCCCCCAGCACAGGTGAGCTCAGGGTTGCGTGGGAGGAGACGTGCCGCTGCCTGCCCGCCTCGCCTCTCTTTTTGTAGCCTGGAGACCCGTTTTAAACGGTTCTGGAGGTTCTGAAGGAGCAGGGTGTCGCCGAGGCTTTCCGCTCTTTTGTCTGCAGAAATCTATGAGCGGCACGTGAACCCGTTTCCACGGCAACCCAGGGTTTTCCTCAGTGAGGTTAGCTGAGGACCAGCAGCCCGACAGAACCAGGTCCAGTTAGAACAAGCAGCTGGTTCTGAAGGGAGCATTCTAAATGAGACGCGTTAGAGAGGGACGGGTCCAGCAGAACTTTATTAAGAACCATGAACCAGATCCAGATATCAAAACCACTGCAGTGGATCCGGTTCAGAACCTGATCCGAAACAGCAGAACAAACAAGAACCAGGAGAACGTCAGGCAGGGCTCTAATTCCTGCAGGTGTGTTTCTGATCTAGAACATGTAGATCTAGGTGTTCTCCTGCTCAGAACTTTCATCCTGAAACCAGAAAATCTTCCAAAGGATAAAACAGTGGAAAAAAGGAGGAATCCGCGGTTCTGAACCTGGTTCCGAACTTGTTTATGAACTCGGTTCTGATCCGGTTCTGACCCGAGGACTGAAGCGTGTCTCTGTGTCTTTCAGAGGGACGTCCGGTCCGATCCCGAAGCCGTCCGCCGGGTCGCCGGTGCCGCCAACAAGCTGCTGGACAGTCTGGGTTCTCTGGCAGTGGAGGTAAGAATCCCGACCCGATCCGTCCTCATGGGTCCAGAGGAGGCGTGTCCCTCGTGGACCCAGTCGGTTCTGGATTTCTGT
Source organism: Valencia hispanica (assembly GCA_963556495.2). NCBI lineage: Eukaryota > Metazoa > Chordata > Actinopteri > Cyprinodontiformes > Valenciidae > Valencia > Valencia hispanica. The sequence goes on along the minus strand of OY747702.1, from coordinate 61,207,384 downwards.
GGGTCGATTCAGAACCAGAACTTTAGAAGTTCTCACACCTACAGCTAATGGGTCGGACTGCACTGCTTCAAGAGGCGTGTCCCTCGTGGACCCAGAGGAGGCGTGTCCCTCGTGGACCCAGAGGAGGCGTGTCCCTCCAGGTCCAGAGGAGGCGTGTCCCTCGTGGTCCTCCAGGTCCAGAGGAGGCGTGTCCCTCGTGGTCCTCCAGGTCCAGAGGAGGCGTGTCCCTCGTGGTCCTCCAGGTCCAGAGGAGGCGTGTCCCTCGTGGTCCTCCAGGTCCAGAGGAGGCGTGTCCCTCGTGTCCCTCCAGGTCCAGAGGAGGCGTGTCCCTCGTGGACCCAGAGGAGGCGTGTCCCTCCAGGTCCAGAGGAGGCGTGTCCCTCGTGGTCCTCCAGGTCCAGAGGAGGCGTGTCCCTCGTGGTCCTCCAGGTCCAGAGGAGGCGTGTCCCTCGTGGTCCTCCAGGTCCAGAGGAGGCGTGTCCCTCGTGGTCCTCCAGGTCCAGAGGAGGCGTGTCCCTCATGGTCCTGCAGGGACAGCGGGTTCCTCCCTCCCGGTCTTTGTCTCCAGATGAAAGCAGCAGAGATGGACGAGCTCACAGCTGAACAAAGACGGAACGTCTCAGCAGGTTCTCCGACTCTCAATGGAACAGAACAACAAACAGCCGTCTGTCCGTCCCCTTCCTGCTGAGACGCCCGGGACACGGGGGGGGGGTTACAGGGTTCATTTACTCAGAGCTGCTGCCGCTAGAACCAGAACCAGCAGAACCAATGTTGGAGTGAGTACCAGATGTTCCAGACGTCTGGTACCGGGTCGGATGGAGCAGAACCCTGAAGGAGGAAAATGATTCATGGCTCAGCTATTGATCTGAAAAGTGTGGAGTGCATCTGGATTCACCCCCGAGTCAGAACTCTAGTAGAACCTCCTCTGAGGTTCTGGTCCATTCCCTTCAGTCCTGGTTGGTCGTCTCTCCATGTCCAGATGATCTAGATCCAACCTCTGTGAGGAGGTTCTGCTCTAGAAAGAAACAGAACCCAGAGAACAGCTTCAACAACCCCTCTACTGTCATCTCTGGCGCCCCCCACAGGGCGCATGAAGCAGTGCAGTCCGACCCGTTAGCTGTAGGTGTGAGAACTTCTAAAGTTCTGGTTCTGAATCGACCCACAGAAATCCAGAACCGACTGAAACTCGTGACCGGAGGCAGGATGAGGATGAGAACTAACAGCAGAACCATCAGCAGAACCAACACTGTTGTCAGGTCCTCTACAGATGGAGAGAACCTGCAGTAACCCAGACTCCTCCCACTTAGCCCAGAGATGTTCTCCATGTTCCTGCACATGTTCTCCATGTTCCTGCACATGTTCTCCCTGTTCCTGCACATGTTCTCCATGTTCCTGCACATGTTCTCCATGTTCCTGCACATGTTCTCCATGTTCCTGCACATGTTCTCCATGTTCCTGCACATGTTCTCCATGTTCCTACACATGTTCTCCCTGTTCCTGCACATGTTCTCCCTGTTCCTGCACATGTTCTCCCTGTTCCTGTTCCTGCACATGTTCTCCCTGTTCCTGCACATGTTCTCCCCCTTTTCCTGCTCATGTTCTCCCTTCTCCTGCACATGTTCTCCATGTTCCTGCTCATGTTCTCCCTGTTGCTGCACATGTTCTCCCTGTTCCTGCACATGTTCTCCCCCTTTTCCTGCTCATGTTCTCCCTTCTCCTGCACATGTTCTCCATGTTCCTGCTCATGTTCTCCCTGTTGCTGCACATGTTCTCCCTGTTCCTGCTCATGTTCTCCCTGTTCCTGCGCATGTTCTCCCTGTTGCTGCGCATGTTCTCCCTGTTGCTGCGCATGTTCTCCCTGTTGCTGCGCATGTTCTCCCTGTTGCTGCGCATGTTCTCCCTGTTGCTGCGCATGTTCTCCCTGTTGCTGCGCATGTTCTCCCTGTTGCTGCGCATGTTCTCCCTGTTCCTGCGCATGTTCTCCCTGTTCCTGCACATGTTTTGTTGGTTCTCTGACGTTCCTCAGCTGTAATGTTTCCTGCAGAGCAGAACTCTCTGATGCAGATCTTTGCTAGAGGAACGTTCTCCTCTGGGTCACTTTCTCTGAGAAGCAGAACTCTTCATGTTTTTATTCATGGAGAACCAAAGTTCTGTCGATTAAGGAACACTGAGTTCTGCTAGTCGACCAGAGCAGAAGATTTGTTCTGGGTTCTGGTGACTCTAGAGCTTGGAGGTGGTTTAGTCTTTAGACCCAGAAACCTGGAGAAGTAGCTGGATGACGAACTGAGGGTTCTGGTGGGAGTGATTAAAATGGTACCGGTCCATAAAGGATCCTGAGTGACTTAAAGCTGTGGATCCTTCAGTTCACCCACAGAACCTTCGGTCTTGGTATGGTTCTCTTTGGTTCCGTCTGGTTCTGTTTGGCTTTCTCCTGATTTTTAACTTTTACTGTGAACTAAATGAAAACCTCTGAGCTAACTTCACCTTCAGACCTTCAGGCCCGTCTTCTTGGTTCCTCTGCAGCTGGCCGGGATGAAGAGCTGGGTGGACCTGAGGAACGAGATCATCTTCCTGACGCAGAACGCCACGTCGTCGCCCAGCGTTCTGTACAAGGCCGTCTCCAGGATCGTGTGCGGTCACCCTGAGGGCGGCGGCCTGCAGATCAAGTCCCTGAACTGGTACGAAGACAGCAACTACAAGGCTCTGTTCGGGAACCACAACAGCAGCGAGGACGACGCCGCCGCGCTCTACGACAACTCCTCCAGTGAGTCCTAGTGGTCCCACTGGGTTCAGGCAGCACAGAACCGGTCCGGTCCGGTCCAGCTTTATTAAACCTGTGTGTGTTCCAGCTCCGTTCTGTAACAGCCTGGTGCAGAACATGGACTCCAACCCGATGTCCCGGATGATCTGGCAGGCCCTGAAACCTCTGCTGCTGGGGAAGATCCTGTACACCCCCCACACCGCCGCCACTCAGAGGATCATTCACGAGGTATGATGTCACTTCCTGTCAGCCGATGGATTAGTTTGAACCAGAGAAGTGACTCGGTGTGGTTCTGTGGGGCCTTCAGGTGAACCGGACCTTCCAGGAGCTCGGTGTGTTCAGGGACCTGGGCGGCATGTGGGAGGAGATGAGACCCAAAGTCTGGGACTTCATGGAGAACAGCCAGCAGATGGACCTGATCAGGGTAAAAGAGGCTCCGCCCACCACCTTACTTCCTCTGCCCTCTCGTCTCTCTTACTTGGTAAAGGAGGAGGGGCTAAAGAGGCTCCGCCCACCAGCTGACCTGTCCTGCTCCTCCAACTCCTTCATGGTTTGATCTTTTGAATATTTATGCTGAACGGAGATGGATGTCGTTTTGTCCTCCGTCCCAGACGCTCCTGAAGAACAACATCACCGCCAGCTTCTTCCACGCTCAGCTCGCCGCCACCGATTGGACCGTGTCGGACGTCTCCGACTTCCTGTCCAAGCGGCCAGTGGAGCGGCCCGGCGGCGCCCTCACCTGGAGGGAGGTGTTCAACGAGACCGACCAGGCCATCAGGAGCATCTCACGGTTCATGGAGGTCAGTGGGTTCGCGCTGGTTCTGATCCGGTTCCGTCTGAGCTGGACCTCACCTGTCCGTGTGTGTGTGTCAGTGTGTGAACCTGGACAAACTGGAGCCGGTCTCCAGTGAGGAGCGACTCATCAACCGCTCCATGCTGCTGCTGGAGGACAGGAAGTTCTGGGCCGGGATCGTTTTCGCCGACATCGCTCCCAACGCCACCGAGCTTCCGCCTAAGGTGGACTACAAGCTCCGCATGGACATCGACAACGTGGAGCGGACCAACAAGATCAAAGACGCGTAGGTCACAGTCTGGAACGGTTCTCCTGTGGGATCGGTTCTGGTTTCTCCTGTGGGACCGGTTCTGGTTTCTCCTCTGGAACCGGTTCTGGTTTCTCCTGTGGAACCAGTTCTGGTTTCTCCTGTGGGACCGGTTCTGGTTTCTCCTGTGGAACCGGTTCTGGTTTCTCCTGTGGGATCGGTTCTGGTTTCTCCTCTGGAACCGGTTCTGGTTTCTCCTGTGGAACCGGTTCTGGTTTCTCCTGTGGGACCGGTTCTGGTTTCTCCTGTGGAACCGGTTCTGGTTTCTCCTGTGGGATCGGTTCTGGTTTCTCCTCTGGGACCAGTTCTGGTTTCTCCTGTGGGACCGGTTCTGGTTTCTCCTGTGGGATCGGTTCTGGTTTCTCCTGTGGAACCGGTTCTGGTTTCTTCTGTGGGATCGGTTCTGGTTTCTCCTCTGGGACCGGTTCTGGTTTCTCCTGTGGGATCGGTTCTGGTTTCTCCTGTGGGACCGGTTCTGGTTTCTTCTGTGGGATCGGTTCTGGTTTCTCCTCTGGGACCGGTTCTGGTTTCTCCTGTGGGACCGGTTCTGGTCGATATATTGTGATTTTTAAAACTGAATTCAACTAGAAAAACTGTCCCATCGTTCTAATCCCTCCAACCTGTTTCATACTTTTAACACAGTTTTATTACTAGATCTGGTTGATCCACTGGAACCAAGAAGGAGAAAACAGCCACAAAACTACCAGTTATAGTTTTAACTTTACTACAATTATTACTGTCATCATTAATGGTTCCATTCAAATCCTTGGAGAAAAAAAAACCCGAATTTTTTGGGAATATTGATACAATATCGGTAAATAAAATATTGCGATATATCCGTGTATCAATATTTCCAGCCAAACCTACATCTGATCAGTTTCCCCCAAAAACTGTTTTACAGATGATCACAAGTAGGGATGTAAGAAAATATCGATACACGGATATATCGCAATATTTTATTTCCCGATATTGTATCGATATTCAAAACAAAGATATCGATTTTTTTTTTAAAGGATTTAAATAGAACCATAAATGATGACAGTAATAATTGTAGTAAAGTTAAAACTATAACTGGTAGCTTGTGGCTGTTTTCTCCTTCTTGGTTCCAGTGGATCAACCAGATCTAGTAATAAAACTGTGTTAAAAGTATGAAACAGGTTGGAGGGATTAGAACGATGGGACAGTTTTTCTAGTTAAATTCAGTTTTAAAAATCAGAATATATCGTCTTACTCATAGTATCGAGATAAATATCGTATCGCCAGATTTTTGCCAATACGCACCTCTAATCACAAGATTGATTAACTTTTAGCCATTTTTTAAAGTTCTGTTCAGTAAAGCTGGAAGATTCCCGGATTGAAATCGGAATATTATTTCAAATTTCACACCTTTTCACAGCGACGTTATATTGGTGGAATCTCACCGTCTCCTTTACCGACTGCTCTGGTTCTACGCGTTCTTCCTTTTTGTTTAATTAGTTCCCCCAAACCATGAAGAGATTTATAAACGGTGCAGGCGTATTTAAAACTTTTACAAACTCCTAAATGATGTTTCTCTAAAGATGGACAGTAATGGGACGAGTTCTGTAGGTTTAAACCCGGAGCGTTTCTGGACTTTGACGTTCCGCCCTGTTCTCTGTCTTCTTCTTCAGGTACTGGGACCCGGGTCCTCGGGCCGACCCGTTTGAGGACATGCGGTACATCTGGGGCGGGTTCTTGTACCTGCAGGACGTCATCGAGCAGGGCATCATCAGAGCGCTGACCGGCACCAAGGAGAAAACCGGAGTGTACATCCAGCAGATGCCGTATCCGTGCTACGTGGACGACATGTAGGGCGAGCTGCGGCGCGTTGTCACGCCACCGAGTCGTGGTGTGGCGCTCCGTCCTAACGCCTTCTCTCTGTGGCAGCTTCCTGCGGGTGATGAGCCGCTCCATGCCGCTCTTCATGACCCTGGCCTGGATGTACTCGGTGTCCATCATCCTGAAGAGCGTGGTGTACGAGAAGGAGGCCCGGCTGAAGGAGACCATGAGGATTATGGGGCTGGATAACGGCATCCTGTGGCTCAGCTGGTTCATCAGCAGCCTGGTTCCTCTGCTGATCAGCGCTGGACTGCTGGTTCTGGTTCTGAAGGTAACCCAAACCGACCCGATGTCTGGTCCATGTGCACCGTGTTGGAGGCGACTCACCTTTGTGTTCTGGGCTGTGCAGAAGGGGAACCTGCTGCCGTACAGCGACCCTGGCATCATCTTCGTCTTCCTGGGCTCCTACGCCGTGGTCACCATCATGCAGTGCTTCCTCATCAGCACCGCGTTCGCTCGCGCCAACCTGGCCGCCGCCTGCGGAGGGATCATGTACTTCACCCTCTACCTGCCCTACGTCCTCTGCGTCGCCTGGCAGGACTACATCGGATACGGTGTCAAAGTGTTCGCTGTGAGCCACGCCCGCTTTGCTGAGTCTGAGTGTCGATTGGCCAGCGTGGGTCACATGTCTTCTCGTCCTCTAGAGCCTGCTGTCCCCCGTGGCGTTTGGCTTCGGCTGTGAGTATTTTGCGCTGTTTGAGGAGCAGGGAGTCGGGATCCAGTGGAAGAACCTGGTGTCGAGTCCTCTTCAGGAAGACGAGTTCAACCTGCGGACCACCATCATCATGATGTACTTTGACTCCTTCCTGTATGGAGTCCTCACCTGGTACATCGAGGCCGTCTTCCCAGGTAACCTCCTCGTCGGTGCGGAGGCGGCTGAAGCTGCTCGGCAGACGGTTGATGTTTGTGCTGGCTGTCCTCAGGTCAGTACGGCATCCCTCGGCCCTGGTACTTCCCCTTCACCAAGTCCTACTGGTTCGGAGAGGAGGAAAGGTCCAACAAAGTTCCCCCGAGGCGCAGAGAGAACGCCGCCGGTGAGACCGTCTGCAGCACCCGAGACCATCAGTGTTTCCCGATCCAGGTCCTCGGGACCCACTGCCCCGCATGTTTTCAATGTATTCCTACCCGATTCAAGCTTATTGCAGCCTGTTAACGATCCATTCATTGCATCCAGGTGTGTTTAAATTAGGGTTACCTCTAATGCCTGCAGGGCAGCGGCTCCTGAGGACCTGGATTGGGAAACACTGCCACTAGATGAAGCTTTTATTGGGAAGGAGACTCCCTGACCTCGGGGTACGGTGTGTGTGTGTGTTCCTGTTTCCAGCCGTGTGCGTGGAGGAGGAGCCGGCTCACCTGGAGCCGGGAGTCTACATCGAGAACCTGGTCAAGGTTTATCGGCACGGTAAAAAACTGGCGGTGGACGGACTGACGCTGGGATTCTACGAGGGACAGATCACCTCCTTCCTGGGACACAATGGAGCTGGAAAGACCACCACCATGTGAGTCCTGAGCAGTCAGAACCTGGTTCTGGGTCGGGTACAGGGGTAAACGGGGCGATAGCAGCCCTAGAGTCGGGGTGTTTATCCGTGTCCCTCCTGTAGGTCCATCCTGACCGGCCTGTTCCCGCCCACCTCCGGCACCGCCTACATCCTGGGGAGGGACATCCGGACGGACCTGAGCGCCATCAGACAGAGCCTCGGCGTCTGTCCTCAGCACAACGTCCTCTTCAGCATGTGAGTCCTCTCGGTTCAAGCCCCGCCTTCCTCCCGTTGGTCACGTGACCCAGTGTGTGTGTGTGTGTGACCACGCCCCCTGCAGGCTGACGGTGGAGGAGCACATCTGGTTCTACGCCCGGCTCAAAGGCCTGTCGGAGGAGCGGGTGTCGGCAGAGATCGAGCACATCCTGCAGGACACGGGGCTTCCTCACAAGCGGCGCTCCAGAACCAGCACTCTGTCCGGAGGCATGCAGAGGAAGCTGTCGGTCGCCCTGGCCTTTGTGGGCGGGGCCAAGGTGGTGATCCTGGACGAGCCCACGGCCGGGGTCGACCCGTACGCCCGCAGAGGAATCTGGGACCTGCTGCTGAAGTACCGACAGGGTGAGGCTCTCTGATTGGTCGGGTTCGTCCCGCCTCTCGGCCGTTTCTCTCTGCAGCAGATTAAACGCGTCTCGTCCCGTCAGGCCGGACCATCATCCTGTCCACCCACCACATGGACGAGGCAGACATCCTGGGGGACCGCATCGCCATCATCTCTCACGGCAAGCTGTGCTGCGTGGGCTCCTCTCTGTACCTGAAGAACCAGCTGGGGTCGGGCTACTACCTGACGCTGGTGAAGAAGGACCCAGAACCTTCTCTGGGCTCCTGCAGGAACTCCTCCAGCTCCGTGTCCTTCACCAAGAAGGTCTGAGACACCAGCTTCTGTGTGACTCTGCAGGGTTCCTCCTCCTGCTGCTGTTTTTAACCGCCCTGCTGCCGTTGCAGGACGAGGAGAGCGCCTCGGTCAGCAGCAGCGACGCCGGACTCGGCAGCGAACATGAAAGTGAGGCAGCCGCCATCGGTGAGCTCCTAGTTTCTGTGCAGCGTTCGATTCGTTCACCTTTAGGTGGAGCTGATCTGTTTCCTGCGTGTTCAGAGAACGGCCCCGCCGCCTCCATCTGCAAGCCGCCGGACCCGTCCTCCGTCTCCGACCTGATCCTGCGCCACGTCCCGGCCGCCCGCCTGGCGGAGGACCTGGGACACGAGCTGACCTACGTGCTGCCGTACAGCGCCGCCAAGGACGGAGCCTTCGTGGAGCTCTTCAAAGAGCTGGACCTGAAGCTGCTGGAGCTCGCCATCTCCAGCTACGGAGTGTCCGACACCACGCTGGAGGAGGTGCGTCATCTGAAACCAGCTTCAGGAGGTTTTCTGCTGCTCCAACTCAACAACAGCGTCTGATTGTTTTCTGATTTGGTAGATTTTCCTGAAAGTGGCTGAAGATAATGGAGTTGACACCGAAGTGCCCTCAGGTGAGCAGGAACAGGAACAGCTGCTTCGCTCAACATAGAGTCTGGAGGCTGATGTAGGTCGTCTGTTTCTGTACCCAGATGGGACGCTTCCTGTTTGGAGACGCAGGAGGACTCACGCCTTCGGAGGAGGAGACCATCAGAGCTGCCTGAGGCCCAACACCGACGACGACGACTGCAACGAGTCTGATGGAGACGCCGGTACAAACCGCCACACTAACAACCTGGGTCACTTTCTACACAAACAAACGTGTGCAGCTTTAATCACATTAAGAGACTTGCTGCTTACGGAGGACATTGGCAGAGCAACCGCTGAGACGGAATCATGGCCAGTTTAGATGGGCTCAATATAAGCTCATAAAGTCTGCACATCATTTCACAGTTCAACTCCATAAATCAAGTTCTGCAATCTGGTAGAAAATATCTGCCCAAAAATGTCAAGTTTGCAAATGTGCAGAAAGAAGTTTGCATGGTTGAAAATAAAGGTTTGCATTTCAAAGAATTATAAATAAGTTCTTTTGCAAACATCCTGTTTTGAGACGCGCAGCATAAAACTGCGTGAGAGACTCTGAAGTTGTGGTTGCGAATTTTGGCACGGTCTTTACACACTTCTCTGATTGGATCGTGACAGATCACACTGTCCAATCAGAGAGCAGGTCACTTCCTCTGTTTCCACAGCGCTGCGGACTCTTAAAGGGGAGTACGGACGACGACACGAGTACCTCTGGGAATCAGGTGGGCTGTTATTTAGGATGATGTCATGAATAAACGTCATATTTAATGTTTCACGTAAGTGACAATAAAACGGTTACATTTAATTCATCAAACAACAGCCCACCTGATTCCCAGAGGTACTCGCTTCGTCATCCATGTTGCATCTCTACTCCCGTTTAAGAGTCTGGAGACAGGAAGAGTCCTGCTCTCTGATTGGACGGTGAACTTGATTTGAATAACACATCGACGCTGTGCCACTCGGACCTCTTCTTTTGTGACCCCCAAATCATATTTTGCACAGATAAAACTTTTTAAAAGTAAAATTAAAACGCTCCTTTTCTGTCAGGCTCTAAAATTCTAGGAGTGCTGAAACTTTTTGTTTTGTTTAATCGCTGCTTTTGCAGCTGCCTCTATTTTTACTTTAGTCTTTTTACTCTTGTTACACATTTTCTTATTACTACCCATATTTTTGTCTTTTATTGTGAAGTACTTTATTCACTTTTGGCTGATTAAAGCTCTATATAGATAAACGATTGATTGATTGATTGAAATAACATGGTTTTTCCGTGCCTCTCGGTTTCCATGGTTACCCGTGAACCGCCCCATATCAGCCGATTTAAGGCGATGCAGAATATTCACCAGGCCCTTTGCATTGACGGTTTATGGCAGAAAGCGGGTGTAGGAGGCGGGTCTGATCCAGAACCACCTGAGAACGTTTCTATGATAGATATGAAACTTTCTTCGCATAAGTACGTTCTTTTTGCTGAGCTTAAGTACGATTTTAAGTAAGTTTTATGAATGAGAGCCGTGGAGCATGAGGATGGTGATGTGACCCGTCATGTGACCCGTCATGTGACCCGTCATGTGACCCGCCATGTGACCCGTGTTTCCTGTCAGACTGCAGAGAGACGGACTGGCTGAGCGGCACCGACGGGAAAGGCTCCGCCCAGGTGAGCGGATGGAGCCTGAAGAGGCAGCAGTTTGTGGCTCTGATGTGGAAGCGCTTCCTGTACGCCCGCCGCTCAAGGAAGGGCTTCTTTGCTCAGGTACCATCGCACCTGTAACTCACCTTCTTGTAGCTCCGCCTCCTTTGTCCGCTTGGCAGCTGAGCCGTGCGTGCGTTTCCAGATCGTTCTTCCGGCCGTGTTCGTCTGCATCGCTCTGGTCTTCAGCCTCATCGTTCCTCCGTTCGGGAAGTATCCCAGCCTGGAGCTGCAGCCGTGGATGTACGAGGACCAGGTGACCTTCATCAGGTACGCCGCCGTCCAGCAGGAGATCAGATGTGTCCGTTTAGGTCTGACTCTCTCTGTCCCCGCAGTGATGACGCTCCAGGAGACGCCAACATGCAGAAGTTACTGAACTCCCTGTTGGACCCTCCGGGCTTCGGGACTCGCTGCATGGACGGATATTCCATCCTGTAAGGAGTCCATCCATCAGACAGGCTGGTCCAGCCTCCTCCTGGTTCCTCATGTTTCTGTGTGACTCCCCCGGTAGGGAGGCACCCTGCACCATGGGAGACGATGACTGGAACACCCCGGAGGTTCCCCACACCGTCCAGCAGCTCTTCAGCTCCAGGAACTGGACCATGGACGATCCGTCTCCGGCCTGCTCCTGCACCTGTGACGGCCGGAAACGGATGCTTCCGGACTGCCCGGCCGGCGCCGGCGGACTGCCGCCACCAGAGGTCAGAACCCCGGTAGAACCCGGGCTTAGGATCCACACTGATGCTTTTTGGTTTGTTCCAACCAGATCAGAACCCACCTGGTTTCCTTCAACTGCTGCTGCCATCTAGTGGAACAACAAGCGAACTACAGCACCAAGTGACGAGACGTTTCAGAGGGACGTGGAATATTTCATTAGTCAGCAGATTGTTCTGTTTGTGTTCAGATGAAGCTGAGCGCCTCAGACACCCTGCAGAACCTGACAGGAAGGAACATCTCTGACTACCTGGTGAAGACCTACGCTCAGATCATCGGGAAGAGGTGAGGAACTCGCCACTCACCTGGAGAACACTCACCTGAGCAGGTTCAGGATTATTCTGGACTAAAGTTTTCTGTCTCCTTCCACAGCCTGAATAACAAAGTCTGGGTCAACGAGTTCAGGTCCGGTTCCGTTCCATCCGCCGTACCGTCATCGGCCTCACGGCTCCAGACGCTCAGGTGTTCTGCTCTCTCTGCAGGTACGGAGGCTTCTCATTGGGTGCCAGAAGCACACAGGTCCTCCCACCAGCCAATGAGATCGACGATGCCATCGAGAGAGTCCGAAAGATCTTCGAATTACAGAAGGTCAGTGAGAGAACAAGCAGAACTTCCTCCCAGACCCACACAACCGGTCCTGCTGATCCTCCAGGGCTAAAAGTCGAATTTGTCTGCAGGGATCAGCTGCTGACCGATTCCTGGACAATCTGTCCGGCTTCATCAACGGCCTCGACACGAAGAACAACGTGAAGGTAGGACCAGAACCAGCTTCTGTTCTGGGTGCCATCTAACCGGTTCGGTTCTTTGTGCTCCAACCTGAAACGAAACCATCTGCTGTCATTGTTTTAAATGGCATCTTGGTCCAGAAGGCATCGACCTTCCTCCTGACCATATATGGAAGGCTGCAGGATCACTGAAGCTACGTTGCTAGCAGCGTCAGGGTCTTTTGTTGGCGGCCAATTATCTTTCCAGCTGTTTTCACTTCTCTCTTCAGTCTATTTCTGTTAGTTAGTGACCAAACCGCTCAGTAATATTTAAAAGAAGTACATTTTTCTAGGAGTTCTGGATTAAACTTGATCTCCCTCATTAAAAACAGCCTCTGCCTGGCTTTCTTACATATTTCATCTGTGTTGTTATTGAAGCTGATCATCTATGCGCGTGCCCAGATATCTAAAACTATGACCTGTTTCTACAATCTGCTCAGACAATATCATGTCTGATTTGGTTTTTCCAACATTAAGTAGCAGAGAGCCGGTCCGTCACCACTGCTCCAAATTAGCCACATAATCAGAAACACTGCAACAAAGTAGACCCACTAAAATCATCTGCATGTTTAAAGTTACTACTACTGACTCTCACATCATTTGTATAAACAGAAAATAAATGTGATAAAAACACAACCCTGAGGTGCTCCTGTGGTTGAGTTTTTCTTTTCTTAACATCTTTAATCCGACGTATTCATCCTCCCAGCAGGTCCAGCAGCCGCTGAAGGTTTGAATCTGCTTGGAACTGAAATGAAAATTACAGACCTCTAATCTTTTCAAGTGGGACATCTTGACCAATCGGTGGCGCTAAATACCTTTTTGTCCCGAACTATAAAAGAAAACGGCTTGGTGTGAGGCAGAACGCTACCTGAGCGAGCAGCTAGGTCAGCAGGTGATGTTCTGCTCTTGTTCTCCTTAGATCTGGTTCAACAACAAAGGCTGGCACAGCGCAGCAGCCTTCATCAACGTGATGAGCAACGGCATCCTGAGAGCAAACCTGCCGCCAGGCGTGGAGCCCGGCCGCTACGGCATCACTTCCTTTAACCACCCGCTGAACCTGACCAAGGAGCAGCTGTCCCAGGTGGCCCTGTGAGTCCTCACCTGGAACACACACACACCTGATCCCGTCTCTAAAACAGAGCTCTGACCGTTGTTTCTGTCCTCGTCTCCAGGGTAACCACCTCCGTGGACGTCCTGGTGTCCATCTGCGTGATCTTCGCCATGTCCTTCGTCCCAGCCAGCTTTGTGGTCTTCCTCATCCAGGAGCGCGTCAGTAAAGCCAAACACATGCAGTTCATCAGCGGCGTCCACCCGCTGCTCTACTGGGTGGCCAACTTCACCTGGGACATGGTGAGCCCCTGCTAAGCCCCGCCCCCTCGCCGTGCGTCACCGAGTGAGGCACCTCGCTCACGTTTGTGTCTCTCTGCAGTGCAACTACTTCGTACCGGCGACGCTCGTCATCGTCATCTTCATCTGCTTCCAACAAAAAGCCTACGTCTCATCCAGCAACCTGCCGGTTCTCGCTCTGCTGCTGCTGCTTTACGGGTCAGAACCACAGAACCGCACGGTCCAATGGGTTTACTGCACTTTGAGTCGATGAGTTAACAGCTGCAGTGGAATAAAATTATTGATGCCATAGAAAACGGAAATAATGGACACAGATGTAGAAGAGTTTGAAGACCAGCATGAGATGATTGAAGGTTCTGGTTCTGATTCTGGTTGTATGTCATATTCAATTCAATGCAGTTTATTTCTATAGCGCCAAATCACAGCAAGTCATCTGATGGTACAAGAAAAGTCATTTCAATCCAATCAGTTTAAAGTTTCCTATTTAAGGAATCCCAGCAGATTGCGTCAGTCATTGGCGTGAGGCTGCACCCCGTTGATGCAGACTTTCCAACCACAGCAATCCTTCAGCAATCCCTCATACTGATCAAGCATGTAGCGACGGTGGAGAGGAAAAACTCCCCTTTAACAGGAAGAAACCTCCAACAGAACCAGGCTCAGTAGGAGCGGCCATCTGCCACGACCGTCTGGGGGTTTGAGAAGACAGAGCAGAAACACAGAAGGAACAGAAGATCTGATATAAGAGAACTTTCTATGTTACAGAAAGTAAAAAGTTGATAACAGGACACAGTGGATGTTCAGTTACTGGGAGGATCATCCCAGTCGATGCCCCCCGTCCAACATTGTAGCCAAGCAGGATACCAGACCAGGTGGAGCTTCTATGGAGAGAAAAACACTGAGAGAAAACAAAGTTAACAGTCGAAATAACAGCAAATAATACAACTGGAGAGTAGTAGGAGAGAAAAGTAGCAGAGGACATGTTGTGACAGCGGCATGTTGTGTCTCCGTCTCGTCTCCAGCTGGTCCATCACGCCGCTCATGTACCCCGCCTCCTTCTTCTTCAAGATCCCCAGCACGGCGTACGTCGTCCTCACCAGCGTCAACATCCTCATCGGCATCAACGGCAGTATCTCCACCTTCGTCATGGAGCTGTTCGGCGACCACGTGAGTCCGCTTCCGGCGAGTCGGCTCTCCCACCTGCTCCACAGGTAAACCCGGCTGTGGGCGGAGCTTTAACTTCCTGTTCCCTGCAGGAGATCGGAGGCATCAACGACATCCTGAAGAACGTCCTCCTCATCTTCCCACACTTCTGTCTCGGGCGAGGACTCATCGACATGGTGAAGAACCAGGCGATGGCCGACGCCCTCGAGAGATTCGGTAACAGACGCGGCGGCGTTCCAGTATCCGGGTTCCACACACCAGGTGTAGCTTACCTGAGCTCAGGTAGATCACTGCTGTTGTGTTGCAGGTGAGAACCGATTCCGATCTCCCCTGGAGTGGGACATGGTAGGAAAGAACCTGTTCGCCATGGCGGTGGAGGGCGCGGTCTTCTTCTTCATCACCGTCCTCATCCAGTACAGGTTCTGCATCAAGCCCAGGTAAGTTCTGGTCCAGCCCAGAATCTACATGTCGGCTCACCTGGAGGTTGTTGAACTTCAGAGTGTTTCTGTGTGAAGGCCCGTCAGTAAGCTCACCAAACTGGGACCGCTGGGAGAGGAAGACGAGGACGTGGCCCGGGAGAGACACCGGATCGTCCAGGGTCTGGGACAGGGGGACATCCTGGAGCTCCGGCAGCTCACCAAGGTGGGACCAGCTTTTACACCTGAACTGGCTTCATCATTTATTAAGCTTGCTTGCACACAAAACTGGGTCTGAAAGTCAACGGACGTCACTTTCTACGCAACATTGTGGTTTATAGAAAGTTTATAGATGGAACTTTAAGAACAGTAAGAGACGTACTTCCTGTACTTGCTGACATTTTGGACACAAAGAATCTGGTAAGATGGAGACATAACAACGGTCAGCCCACTGTCTCTGAACTGGGAGTTAAAATTAGAATATGTTGCATTATAGGTTGATAGGTTTGTCCTTAGATTATACAGAAATTACACTTATTGGTGCATTAATTGTGATGAGTAGAAATATAAATCCTGCAGCCCCCCATTATGGCTGTAGCGTCTCTCTCTTCTGTTTTATATCAGGCTGCTCATCAACACTGTGTCCCTCACAGCTCCTCCATTTATTTCTGACCCCCAATAATATTTTGCACAAATCAAACTTTTTAAAAGTAAACTAAAACGCTCCTTTTCTGTCAGCTTTAAATATCTGTAGGAGTGCTGAAACTTTTTACCTTCTGCTGTAATTCAGGTTTATTAGTTTTAATTTTCTTTTATTCATATCTTATTGTTGCTACAAGAAGTACTCATCTAAGTAAAACTTTATATTACTTCTATCACTTGTTCTGCTGCTTTTATTGTTTATTTTAATCTCTTTACTCTTGTCTTGTTACACATCTTCTTATTACTAACTATATTCTTCTCTTTTATTGTGAAGCACTTTGGCTGATTAAAGCTCTGTATAGATAAACGTTGATTGATTGAAAGTTTTCCTCCATGTTGATTTCTTCGCCTCCGGGTTGCCACGGTAACCCGTGAACGCCCCATATCAGCCTGTTTAAGGCGATGCAGAATATTCACCAGGCCCTTTGCGTTGACGGTTTATGGCAGAAAGCGGGTGTAGGAGGCGGGTCTGATCCAGAACCACCTGAGAACGGTTCTACAGAGAGTGGGAATCTGTGCAGCTGTGCTACTAACAGTTTGATGGATCTGAAACAAAAGTTTTCTAAATGCGAGCCGGTTTGTGCCCTTCAGGTGTTTAAGAGGAAGCAGAAGCCGGCTGTGGACCGGCTGTGTGTGGGGATTCCTCCTGGAGAGGTGAGACCGGCTCCCTGCTGTAGGTGAAGGAGCAGAACCTGCCGCTCACTAACATCCCGTCTGTTTGGGTTCTGGTCCAGTGTTTCGGTCTGCTCGGTGTGAACGGAGCCGGGAAAACCACCACCTTCAAGATGCTGACGGGAGACACCATGGTGACGAGCGGAGAGGCGTTCCTGGCCGGGAAGAGGTGAGGGGTCAGACTGTGACCTCGTGTCAGCTGGTTCTGGTTCTGGTTCTGATGTCCTCCGCGTGTCTCTGCAGCATCCTGAGGGAGATCGAGGCGGTCCATCAGAACATGGGCTACTGCCCTCAGTTCGACGCCATCAACGAGCTGCTGACTGGGAGGGAACACCTGGAGCTGTACGCCGTCCTCAGAGGCGTCCCCGAGGGGGATGTCTGCGACGTGAGTCCTGGTCACACGAGGCGGCGCACCTGCATGGGCGGGCGGGGTCGTGACGCCGGGCTCTGATTGGCTGCCGTTTCACCGACAGGTGGCGGAGTGGGGAATCAGGAAGCTGAGTCTCCTGAAGTACGCCGATAAAAGAGCGGGGAGTTACAGCGGAGGAAACCTGAGGAAGCTGTCCACCGCCATCTCTCTGATTGGAGCGCCCCCTGTTGTCTTCCTGGTAAAACACACATTTATCCAGAGCCGATTCCCGGCAAATATCGGATCCAGTTCTTATACAGAAACACGAAATTAGTTCAGACCGACCGCAGAGGTGGATTCAAGGTCACCTGATCCTAGTTATTAAACAAAACAAGTTGAGTTTATTATCTAAGGAAGCCCAGCAGGTTTGATCCAGTCTACCCGGACCAACCAGAACCAGAACCTGGTGTGAACGACCATCCGCCACGACTGACTGGGGAGCAGAAGCACCGGTCCAGGAGGAGGCCAGGTGTACCTTCTATGGAGAGAAACCCTGAGAGAGCAGGAAGGTTCTAGTTGAAATGGCAGCTGATGGTGCTGGAGAGTAGTAGGAGAAGTCAGTCTGTCCTCCAGCAGTTCAGATGAAGCCAACATTTTTTGAACTCTTAAAGCTCCACTGGATCAGAACCGTCCTAACACAGATCAGGTTCTATAGATACCTTCAAGTGTGGCAGCTGTACTAAAGGAACAACCTCTGATTATTCTGGTTCTGCTCTAAGGATGATGGATAATACGCTGTTCTAGGATCAGCTCTGGTACCGGGGAACCGGTTCTGTCTGGAACCGGTTCTCATAGACCAGGGGTCTCCAACCTGTGGTTCCTATAAAAACAAATAATATCTTTTTTTATTATAAAGACAACAAATAAGGGTTCTGTTTGCGGTTTTTGTTTTTTATTAAATGTTTACAGTATAAGAAAAGCGAACGTACAAGGCTGTAAAAGTAATTTAATGTTTCTTAGCTTCAAACTATGTGCTGTAAATGTTAAGTTGGTTACCATCTTTCATAATTCGCTCACTTTGTTTTACAAAATAGTTTTTTCTCGTTGTGAAGGTTCAATGATTCATTTTGTTCTCAAATCTAAAAATAACATTTTTACTTTAGTTTACATTTCTGTGGCTTTCAAAACACAACAATTCATTTTGTACATATTTATAAGCTCTCTATTTATTTTATTTTGTAGTGGCGAGGGGGGAAATGTTGCCGACCACTAGAGGGCAGTGTTTCTTTATTAGGAAGGGTTCAGATCCTCTCAGAACTGAACCAGAGGGATGTTCTGATGAGGTTCTGGATAATGGGTCGATCCCACCTGGACTGGGTTTTAACTGTGGTGTGAGTTTTGTCCCTCTCGGTCCACCGTACATGCTGAGGCTGTGAGCAGCGGTTGGTTGCATAACGTACGCTGGCAGCCAATCAGAGAGCAGCTGAGCAGGATTTGGGGGAGGTTGTGTAACGGGAGGATTTAGAGCAGCTGCTGCTGTTTACTGAGCACAGAAGAAGAGCTGCAGGTCGGCCAGGTGTGAGCAGGATGCCCCTCCTCCCACTCCTCCTCACCTTCACCGTCTGCTTCCTGCTCCACCTGTGGGCCAACCTGAACCTGGCTGTGCTCCTGGTTACAGGACGAGCCCACCACTGGCATGGACCCCAAGGCCCGCCGGGCCCTCTGGAACTGCATCCACAGCGTCATCAAGGAGGGACGCTCCGTCGTCCTCACCTCGCACAGGTCAGACGTCTTGTAATGTGTCTGTCCCCTTAGAGACGGATCTGGTTCTGATCACCTGGACTCTGGGTCAGACCCTGTGGGTCAGACCCTGTGGGTCAGACCCTGTGGGTCAGACCCTGTGGGTCAGACCCTGTGGGTCAGACCCTGTGGGTCAGACCCTGTGGGTCAGACCCTGTGGGTCAGACCCTGTGGGTCAGAACCTGTGGGTCAGAACCTGTGGGTCAGAACCTGTGGGTCAGAACCTGTGGGTCAGAACCTGTGTTCTAACTGTGTGTGTGTTGCAGTATGGAGGAGTGTGAGGCTCTGTGCACCAGGATGGCCATCATGGTGAACGGCAGGTTCAGATGTCTCGGCAGCGTCCAACACCTGAAGAACAGGTAACACACCCTGACTCTAAAGCTTTGTCGTGACATCACTGACCCCAGCGTCCGACCTGTAGAGGATAAACTCAGAGCGACGGCCGTCTGTGTGCCTCAGGTTCGGCGACGGCTACACCATCATCCTGCGTGTGGCGGGACCCGACCCGGACCTGCTGCCCGTCATGAAGTTCATCGAGAGCGAGCTGAGCGGCAGCACCCTGAAGGAGAAGCACCGCAACATGCTGCAGTACCAGCTGCCATCATCACTCACCTCGCTCGCTCACATCTTCTCCATCTTCGCCAAGAACAAAGACGCGCTGAAGATCGAGGACTATTCCGTCACTCAAACCACACTAGACCAGGTAAACGTTCCAAACACACACCTGGACAGGTAATCAGACTGACGACACAGTTCTAAAGTCCTTACACTGGCTCCCTGGAGCTCAGAGAATAGACTTCTAAATACTCCTACTAAGTATGATGAAGACCTGTTGTCATGGTACCAACCACCAAGACCACTCAGGTCCTCCAACTCTAGCCTACTAAACATCCCTAGACTCAGAACCAAACATGGAGAAGCAGCTTTCAGTTTTTATGCTCCCCTTATCTGGAACAGACTTCCTGACGAGTGTAGAGCTGCTGAAACTCTGAACTGCTTTAAATCGAAACTAAAAACCATCTGTTTAGAATTGCCTTTGAGTAAATGCTTGATGTTATATGTATGAAATGTGTTCATGCTCTCTTGCTTTATTGTGTATCATGTATAATGTGTGTTTCTTTTACTTTTAGTTTCCATAGTTTTTTTTGTTTTTTAAATCACCAAATCATGTAAAGCACCTTGAATTACCTGCTGTTGAACGTGTGCTGTACAAAAAAAATTGCCTTGCCTTGTGGTTTCAGGTGTTTGTGAACTTTGCGAAGGACCAGAGTGACGACTACGTGTCCAAAGACGCGTCGGTGAGGCGGAAGGACGTGGTCGTGGACGTAGCGGCGCTGAGCTCCACCTGCGGCGCCGCTGAGGGAGAGAGCGTCATGTGATCATGTGACGCTCGGAGGCTGGACTTCAGCCTGGACTCGACCTGCAGCAGAGAGGACACGCCCCCTCCTCACCTGCTGTGACGTCGCACTGATTTAATACGGCGGTAGGCGGAGCTTCCTGCTGCCTGATGCCAGTCAATGCAAATGATTCGCGTGGAAGCGGCGAGCAGCTCGGACTGAAACACTTGAACTTGAGCTACGATGAAGAATCCCAATCATTTCAAAGGGCCGAGGGCTCCACTGCAAAATTCCTGTTTTTATCCGACTTTGATTCCGTTCTTAGTGTCCGACTTTATTTATATTTGTAGCTGGAACAAAATCCTTTAATCTGTTGTTCCTGCTGTTTCCTGTCTTAGCAGCCAATCAGAAGCTTGATTTTTCTAGTGTTTTTATAATAGAGGAGCAGATCAGGGTGTGGAGCAGCTAAATACCTCATCAGTCCAGGAAGCACACTACTGTATTGATCTGTGATCTGATCGGTCATCTGACTGCAGCGCTTTGTGTTTGAGGCTTCCGTTTGGGTTTGCACTGGTTCTGATCCGTTCATGTTCTGATCATCATCATGTTGTTGTTGTTGTTGTGCTGCTGATGGAAGAAGAGCTGTTACAGCCCAAGGAGCAGAATAAACCGCCACAAACCTCCAGCCTCCGTTTGCTGCTACACACACACACACTTAGACGGAAACAGTTCTGGTTCTGATCCAAACTGAGAAACTCAATGTCCCTACATGGTCTGGGAAAATATGCAATGTGATTAAAGAACTTGTGAATTAGGAAACTTTTTGGAAAATGTTAGGATTTCCAGACTCTGCAGGTTGGATCCTTCCTCTTCCTTCCAGGTTCTGTTTATGCTTTGACCCGTACGGAACCATCCGCCACGGATTCGCCTGGAAGTTCTGGTTAAACTTTCAAGGTTGGTCAAAAACGGTAGAGAATATTTGGGAATATCTGAAACTTGAGATTTTAATGGAATAATTCAGAACCCTGGATGAAACAAACTCGACTCTAAATCCTTCTGAACGTTTTCACACCATGAATATTTTGTCTCCTCCACAATCCATCTATTTTAGGACAGTAAGTTCATCACTGTGGAGCAAAATATTCAAGGTTTTCAACTATTTTTACTTATTTAAATCTGAAAAGTGTGGCATGCCTTTATCTTCAGCTCCAGCAGCTCCACTCCAAGCTAGCTCAGCTACAGTGGGTCAAACTAAAGTGGTCAGTCAAAATGACCGACAAAACAAATTGTTGCGTGAGATCCGCTCTGAACGCGGTACAAGATTATTTTGGCAGCCACCGATTTGTACAAGTTGTCCCACTTAAAAAGATCAGAGAGGTCTAGAAGTTTCATCATAGCTACATGTAAACTGAGAGTAAGAATGTAAAAAAATCCAGGAAATCACACTGTATGATTATTAAAGAATGTATTTGTATAATGGTGCAGAAAATAAGTATTTATCACCTATAATCAAGCAATAATTCTGTCCCTCACAGACCTGTTACTTCTCCTTTAAGAAGCTCCTCCACTCGTTACCTGTATTAATGGCTCCTGGTTGAACTGGTTATCTGTATAAAGACACCTGTCCACCTTCAGACAGTCAGACTCCAACCTCCATCATGGCCAAGACCAGAGATCTGTCCAAGGACACCAGGGACAAGATGGTCCACCTGCACCAGACTGGATGAGCCGATCTACAATAGGCAAGCAGCTTGGTGAGAAGAGATCAACTGTTGGAGCAACTATTAGAACATGAATCAGTGATAATCTCCCTCTACCTGGGGCTCCATGCTGGATCTCACCTGGTGGGGAACACCTGATCTAGAGAACGGTGAGGAAACATCCCAGAACTACACGGGGGGAACTGGTCAATGACCTGAAGAGAGCTGGGACCATAGTAACAAAGGTTACTATAGTAACACACTACGTCGTTATGGATTAACATCCGGCTGCGCTCCAAAGGTCCCCCTGCTTAAAGAGCAACTCACCCACCTACCAGAGTTTAACTCCACCCACATTTCTTGCTTAAAAAATGCACCAAAAGGAGGCGTGGCCTGGTGGAGCAGTAAACATATGATCAAAAATATTAGCCTCATCTAAACCTTCAACTTGTATGTTGGACCCAATCCCAACCAAATTATTTAAAGAAGTGTTCCATTTGGTTCCTGGCCCCATTTTAGATATGATGAATCTATCCTTAGTAAACGGATAAACAGTAACGAGCTGTTTGAAGAGTTTCAGTCAGGTTTTAGAGCTCATCATAGCACTGAAACAGCACTGGTGAAGGTTACTAATGATATTCTCATGGCCTCAAATAATGGACTGGTGTCTGTTCTGGTTTTGTTAGATCTCAGTGCTGCTTTTGACACAGTCAATCATAATATTCTCTTAGAAAGGCTTGAACATGTTGCAGGGATCAAAGGAACAGCTCTAGGCTGGTTTAAATCATATTTGTCTGATAGATTCCAGTTTGTTCATCTAAATGATCAATCTTCTTCACTCTCAAGGGTTAATTGTGGAGTTCCACAGGGTTCTGTGCTTGGACCAATTCTGTTCACCATATATATGCTCCCAATTGGTAGAATCATTAGACAGCATGGGATAAATTTCCACAGCTATGCAGATGATACACAACTATATTTATCCATAAATCCTGATGAACCCAGTCAGTTAGGTAGATTACAGGCATGTCTGGAAGACATAAAAACATGGATGAATCTAAACTTTTTGCTTTTAAATTCTGACAAGACAGAAGTTGATGTCTTTGGACCAGAAGTTCTTAAACAGAAACTGATTAGTCAATCACTTCATCTGGATGGTATTAAATTGGCCCCCAGTAATAACGTAAAGAACCTCGGCGTTATTTTTGACCAAGACTTGACATTTAAATCCCATATTAAACAGGTTTCTAGGATTTCCTTCTTTCACCTCCGGAATATTGCTAAAATTAGAAACATCCTGTCCAGGAGTGATGCTGAGAAACTAGTCCATGCATTTGTTACCTCAAGGCTGGACTACTGTAATTCTTTACTATCAGGAAGTCCACAAAATGCCATTAAAAGCCTTCAGTTGATCCAAAATGCTGCAGCAAGAGTTCTGATGAATATTAAAAAGAGAGATCACATTTCTCCTGTTTTAGCTTCCCTTCATTGGCTCCCTGTTAAATCCAGAATAGAATTTAAGATCCTCCTTCTTCCATATAAAGCCCATAATAATCAGCTCCATCATACATCAGAGATCTGATTGGTCCTTATGTTCCTAACAGAGCCCTTCGCTCTCAGACTGCAGGTTTACTTGTAGTTCCTAGGATTTCTAAAAGTAGAATGGGAGGCAGATCTTTTAGTTATCAGGCTCCTCTCCTGTGGAACCAGCTCCCAGCTTTAGTCCGTGAGGCAGACACTCTGTTTACTTTTAAGGCCAGGCTTAAAACTTTCCTTTTTGATAAAGCTTATAGTTAGAGTGGCTTAGGTCATCCTGAGCTATCTCTGTAGTTATGCTGCTATAGGCTTAGACTGCTGGAGGACAGACTGACCACTTTTCTTCACTCTGCTACTTTTCTCTCCTACGACTCTCCAGTTGTATTACAGTACATTCTGTTATTTCGACTGTTAACTTTGTTTTCTCTCAGTGTTTTTCTCTCCATAGAAGATATACCTGGTCTGGTATCCTGCTTGGCTACAATGTTGGACGGGGGGCATCGACTGGGATGATGCTCCCAGTAACTGAACATCCACTGTGTCCTGTTATCAACTTTTTACTTTCTGTAACATAGAAAGTTCTCTTATATCAGATCTTCTGTTCCTTCTGTGTTTCTGCTCTGTCTTCTCAAACCCCCAGACGGTCGTGGCAGATGGCCGCTCCTACTGAGCCTGGTTCTGTTGGAGGTTTCTTCCTGTTAAAGGGGAGTTTTTCCTCTCCACCGTCGCTACATGCTTGCTCAGTATGAGGGATTGCTGAAGGATTGCTGTGGTTGGAAAGTCTGCATCAACGGGGCCCAACCTCACGCCAATGACTGACGCAATCTGCTGGGATTCCTTAAATAGGAAACTTTTTAACTGATTGGAATGTTTGTATTAATGTATTGAAATGACTTCTTGTTAAGAGCCTTGAGATGAAACATCTGTTGTGAATCGGCGCTATATAAATAAACTGAATTGAAATGAATGTATGGTGAGATTTTGGATAAAACCTCCATCCATCAGTGAGAGCATTGAAGAAGAAACGTGGCTGGATCTTCCAGCATGACAATGATCCCAAACACGTTGCCACGGCAACGGAGGAGGGGCTACATAAAAAGCATTTCTAGGTCCTGGAGCGGCCTAGCCAGCCTCCAGACCTCCATCCTATAGAGAATCTGTGGAGGGAGATGAACGTATAAACATCCCAGCTCTAGAGAAGATCTGCATGGAGGAATGGGCCAAAATACCAGCTACAGTGTGTGACCTTTGACCTCCATCATTGCCAACCAAGGTTACATTACAAAGGATTGAGATGAACTTTTCTTATTGACCAAATAATTTTCTGCACATTATATAAATAAAATCTTTAAAAATCAGATCATGTGATTTACTGGATTATATTTTTTACATTGTCTCTCATAGTTTACGTTTAGCTATGATGAAAATTAAAGACCTCATCTTTCTAAGTGACCAATCAGTGGCTGCCAAATCCTTTTTGCCCCACTGTAGATTTAACAGGTTTGAATGATTTTAGGATGTTTTCTGAACCAAGAAATGAAAGAAGCTGAAGGTCTGGATCCAGCTCCACCTGATTCTCAGTCACTATGACTGGATTCATCCAGGAGCTGCAGAACCTCGGTTCAGTTCCGATTCGGTTCTGGTTTAAACCACGAATCGCCTGACTGAACCAAAGACCCTGCGTCGTCATAGAAACGTCGCACCATATCCGTAAAGAAAGTTTTATTACAGAAACATTCAAGTTTGTGGTTATGGATCAGAACCCCAGCAGATCTCACAGTGAGCTTTGTTCTGAGCTGCTGGTCAGCTGTGATTGGTTCGTTCAGGGGAGAAGGCGGAGCCCAGCGTCAGGCGCTTCACATTCAGGGCTGAAGAAGGTGTTGTCTGTTGCCACGGAGACAGCAGGAGGTTACTTCATGGGAGAGAAGGGACACGGGAACATGAGCTGATTTCTCTGAGAGTCCAGATGGGCGACGCTGTTCCTAACTGAGAGACAGAGGTCCAGATCAATTAGTCAACTCTAAACGAGCCGATTACACCTGAGTGATGTCACTGAGAGTAGGGGGCGGAGTCTTACCGGCTGCAACCACTCTGGCATCAGTGTGAGCCTTGTGTCGACATTCAGCTCGCTGGTCGGCGCTCTCGAACCACCAGAGGGCGTGAACTGGGACACCAGAACATCATGGTTAAAGACACAGCAGAACTTTATGTACGGAACGTCTACCGAATCCACCGACGTCAAGACCTCTACGTACGTAACGTCTGCTGAATCCACCGACATCCAGACCTCTACGTACGTAACCTCTGCTGATTCCACCAACGTCCAGACCTCTACGTACGTAACGTTGGCTGAATCCACCGACATCCAGACCTCTACGTACGTAACGTTGGCTGAATCCACCGACATCCAGACCTCTACGTACGGAACGTCTGCTGAATCCACCGACATCCAGACCTCTACGTACGTATCGTCGGCTGAATCCACCGACATCCAGACTTCTACGTACGTATCGTCGGCTGAATCCACCGACATCCAGACTTCTACGTACGGAACGTCTGCTGAATCCACCGACATCCAGACTTCTACGTACGTATCGTCGGCTGAATCCACCGACATCCAGACCTCTACGTACGGAACGTTGACTGAATCCACCGACATCCAGACCTCTACGTACGGAACGTCTGCTGAATCCACCGACATCCAGACCTCTACGTACGGAACGTCTGCTGAATCCACCGACATCCAGACCTCTACGTACGTAACGTTGGCTGAATCCACCGACATCCAGACCTCTACGTACGTAACGTTTACTGAATCCACCGACATCCAGACCTCTACATACGTAACTACTGCTGAATCCACCGACATCCAGACCTCTACGTACGGAACGTTTACTGAATCCACCGACATCCAGACCTCTACATACGTAACGTCTACTGAATCCACCGACATCCAGACCTCTACGTACGGAACGTCTGCTGAATCCACCGACATCCAGACCTCTACGTACGGAACGTCTGCTGAATCCACCGACATCCAGACCTCTACGTACGGAACGTTTACTGAATCCACCGACGTCCAGACCTCTCCATACGAAACGTCGGCTGAATCCACCGACATCCAGACCTCTACGTACGGAACGTCGGCTGAATCCACCGACATCCAGACCTCTACGTACGGAACGTCGGCTGAATCCACCAACATCCAGACCTCTACGTACGGAACGTCTGCTGAATCCACCGACATCCAGACCTCTACGTACGGAACGTCTGCTGAATCCACCGACATCCAGACCTCTACGTACGGAACGTCTGCTGAATCCACAGACATCCAGACCTCTACGTACGTAACGTCGGCAGAATCCACCGACATCCAGACTTCTACGTACGTAACGTCTGCTGAATCCACCGACATCCAGACCTCTACGTACGTAACGTCGGCTGAATCCACCGACATCCATTCCTCGACGTACGGAACGTCTGCTGAATCCACCGACATCCAGACCTCGACGTACAGAACGTCTGCTGAATCCACCGACATCCAGACTTCTACGTACGTAACGTTGGCAGAATCCACCGACATCCAGACTTCTACGTACGTAACGTCTGCTGAATCCACCGACATCCAGACCTCGAAGTACGGAACGTCTGCTGAATCCACCGACATCCAGACCTCGACGTACGGAACGTCTGCTGAATCCACCGACATCCAGACCTTTACGTACGGAACGTATGCTGAATCCACCGACGTCCAGACCATGTTCCATATCTCCAGAAGCTGCCAACATCCAGAACTTAATTCCACATCTTTAGAACATTCTTTCCAAACATCCCAAGAACAGCTACATGACCTGGAACATCATGCTGAGGTTCTGACGAGAACAGGTTGGAGATGATCAATCTGGTTCTTCTGAAATCAGCCACCTAAAGCGCCATCTACAGGAAGCTCTACATTAAGACATCAGATTCCTCCCTGGAGGCGTTGAAGTAGAACCGGATCTCCAGACATAATCAGCATCAATCATTGAGCTTCAAACAACCAACAGAAAGTCAGTCAGGTTCTGATAAAACGTCACTCTGGGTTTCTGGTACCTCGGTTCAGCAGTCCGAACTCGCTGTGGAACGCTCCCAGCAGCTTCCCGTACCCCGGAGCGTCATGAGCGGACATAGACGCCTGGAAGGCACTGCCCCAAACCGCCGGACCCCCCGGACGCATCTGGAAAGACGCCAACTCGTAGACACCTGAAACACAAACCCCATTAAAACCCACTGTTAGAACCCACTGTTAGAACCCCATTAAAACCCACTGTTAGAACCCCACTAAAACCACCTGTTGGAACCCACAGTTAGAACCCCATTAAAACCCACTGTTAGAACCCCACTAAAACCACCTGTTAGAACCCACTGTTAGAACCCACAGTTAGAACCCCATTAAAACCAACTGTTAGAACCCACAGTTAGAACCCCATTAAAACCACCTGTTAGAACCCACAGTTAGAACCCACAGTTAGAACCCCATTAAAACATACAGTTAGAACCCCACTAAAACCACCTGTTAGAACCCACTGTTGGAACCCCATTAAAACCTACTGTTAGAACCCCATTAAAACCACCTGTTAGAACCTCACTAAAACCACCTGTTAGAACCCACAGTTAGAACCCCATTAAAACCCACTGTTAGAACCCCACTAAAACCACCTGTTAGAACCCCATTAAAACCCACTGTTAGAACCCCACTAAAACCACCTGTTAGAACCCACTGTTAGAACCCACAGTTAGAACCCCACTAAAACCACCTGTTAGAACCCACTGTTAGAACCCCATTAAAACCACCTGTTAGAACCCACAGTTAGAACCCCATTAAAACCCACTGTTAGAACCCCACTAAAACCACCTGTTAGAACCTACTGTTAGAACCAACTGTTAGAACCCCACTAAAACCACCTGTTAGAACCCACTGTTAGAACCCCATTAAAACCCACTGTTAGAACCCCATTAAAACCAACTGTTAGAACCCACTGTTAGAACCCCATTAAAACCCACTGTTAGAACCCCATTAAAACCACCTGTTAGAACCAACTGTTAGAACCCCACTAAAACCACCTGTTAGAACCCCATTAAAACCTACTGTTAGAACCAACTGTTAGAACCCCACTAAAACCACCTGTTAGAACCAACTGTTAGAACCCCACTAAAACCACCTGTTAGAACCAACTGTTAGAACCCCACTAAAACCACCTGTTAGAACCCACAGTTAGAACCCCATTAAAACCTACTGTTAGAACCCACAGTTAGAACCCCATTAAAACCACCTGTTAGAACCAACTGTTAGAACCCCACTAAAACCACCTGTTAGAACCAACTGTTAGAACCCCACTAAAACCACCTGTTAGAACCAACTGTTAGAACCCCACTAAAACCACCTGTTAGAACCCACAGTTAGAACCCCATTAAAACCCACTGTTAGAACCCCACTAAAACCACCTGTTAGAACCTACTGTTAGAACCAACTGTTAGAACCCCACTAAAACCACCTGTTAGAACCCACTGTTAGAACCCCATTAAAACCCACTGTTAGAACCCCATTAAAACCAACTGTTAGAACCCACTGTTAGAACCCCATTAAAACCCACTGTTAGAACCCCATTAAAACCACCTGTTAGAACCAACTGTTAGAACCCCACTAAAACCACCTGTTAGAACCCCATTAAAACCTACTGTTAGAACCAACTGTTAGAACCCCACTAAAACCACCTGTTAGAACCAACTGTTAGAACCCCACTAAAACCACCTGTTAGAACCAACTGTTAGAACCCCACTAAAACCACCTGTTAGAACCCACAGTTAGAACCCCATTAAAACCTACTGTTAGAACCCACAGTTAGAACCCCATTAAAACCACCTGTTAGAACCAACTGTTAGAACCCCACTAAAACCACCTGTTAGAACCAACTGTTAGAACCCCACTAAAACCACCTGTTAGAACCAACTGTTAGAACCCCACTAAAACCACCTGTTAGAACCCACAGTTAGAACCCACAGTTAGAACCCCATTAAAACCCACTGTTAGAACTCCTCGAAATTTTAAATGAAGGCAACTGGACTTTTCTTGTTGTCTTGGAAACGTTTCGTCTCTCATCCAAGAAGCTTCTTCACTTCTGAAAACTGGATTGGGAGAATCAGATTTCTAAGGTTAAAGGTCACTAATGGGGCTATGGTTATACCTAACGAGGCTATCAGGGTAGCTTAAGCTTCTAAGCACTAAGCAATCTTGGCGATGTAAGAGTCGTTAACGGTGAAACGACGCCGGTTATGTAATATGAGCCGTTTTGGTCATGTCCGAGTTTTGGTGAAACTTCTTAGGCAACTCAAGGCTGCTTTGTTTTTGAAAGGAGGAATCTTAAACCACCTCCTCTGTTCAAGGTTGGTTTCATATGTTTTACATTGATGCCTTCTTTCACTCCTCTCTCAAACCATCTGTCTAAAATGTGTACATTACTGTCTTCAAAAGAGCGACCCTTGACCTTTAGATGTAGACGGACTGCTGAGTTTGCTCTTCTGTGCTGAGCCTGAACATCTTAACTTGGTAGATCACAACATCAAGTTTACTCGAGAAGACGCTAAAGAAGACAAGCTCCCCTTTCTGGACTGCCTGGTACACATGGAGGGAGGTGGCGGCCTTACCAAGCCTTACCACAGAGGTCTTTAGGAAACCCACACATACAAACCACAAAGCCTCCCTGGAGAACCAACCTGGAGGATCGGCTCCAACTAATGTTGTCCAGAGCAACACATTTAGAACCCATGGATCACTGGAGTAAAGAGTGTTAAATCCCCCCTACTGTCAGAACCAGGAACAGAACCTGGCGCTGTAAAGGGCGGGGCTTACCACCCTCCTGCGGGGGGCTCTTCAGGCGGCTCCACGGCACCAGGTACGTGACCTCGTTATCCTGCGACGTCATCATGGGTAAGGCCTTGGAGATGTACTCTGTGATCCAGGAGGGGTCCTGAGCCAGGGCTGCCCGTACAGCTGCCCGCTGGGAGTAACTGTCTGGGGGGGGAGAGGAGAGGAGGACAGTCAGTCAGACCTCCATCACTAAGAGGCGCTGTTCCCTAACAAGAAACCCAAACATCTGGATCTTTAACCAGAACCATATGATCCAAAGATATTTTTATAAAGAAAACTAATCAGATGGTCTGCATCGAAAACACAGGTAGACAGAAGTCTCCTCACCATACTTCCATATATGGAAGACCTTGTTCAGGCCGCCGTACTCTACACTCCAGTAGCCAATCAGCTCAGAGTGAGCGGTGCGCAGGTGGATCTTCTCATTGGTCAGTCTAAGGAACGCCGTGTTCTGATCCGGCCGGATGGTGTAGGTACGAAGCTCATAGAAGGTTTTCTGTTCCTGCTGGGGTCCAGTGGAGAGGGAGGCACTCTGCTGCAGAGAGAAGTAGAGAGAACAGAGGGCTCACTCTGACAGAAAAATGGGAGACAGGTGGATTTCTTATAAACTGGATCGGTTGTTATACACAGTTCCTTTAGCCAATGTTTGTAGTCAACTGGAACTATAGAAATAAATATTCAGCTGAGTAAACATTTTGGATTTATACTGTAGTGTGTGCAGTTCATGCTCCAACTGCATGATGAAAACTGGTTCCTGTTGGAGATTAAAGTTGGCATGTTCAACTGGATCCTACTCCGCTGGCATGGCTGGGTTCATGGTCCACTGACACGGTACCAACCACTGGCACGGTACCGCCCACTGGCACGGTACCGCCCACTGGCATGGTACCGCCCACTGGCATGGTACCGCCCACTGACACGGTACCGCCCACTGGCAAGGTACCAACCACTGGCATGGTACCGCCCACTGCGCCCACTGGCATGGTACCGCCCACTGGCATGGTACCGCCCACTGTGCCCACTGGCATGGTACCACCCGCTAGCATGGTACCGACCGCTGCCATGGTACCAACCACTGGCATGGTACCGCCCACTGGCACGGTACCGCCCACTGGCATGGTACCGCCCACTGCGCCCACTGGCATGGTACCGCCCACTGGCACGGTACCAACCACTGGCATGGTACCGCCCACTGACACGGTACCAACCACTGGCACGGTACCGCCCACTGGCACGGTACCAACCACTGGCATGGTACCGCCCACTGACACGGTACCAACCACTGGCACGGTACCGCCCACTGGCACGGTACCGCCCACTGGCATGGTACCGCCCACTGACACGGTACCAACCACTGGCACTGTACCGCCCACTGGCAAGGTACCAACCACTGGCATGGTACCGCCCACTGCGCCCACTGGCATGGTACCGCCCACTGGCATGGTACCGCCCACTGTGCCCACTGGCATGGTACCACCCGCTAGCATGGTACTGACCGCTGCCATGGTACCAACCACTGGCATGGTACCGCCCACTGGCACGGTACCGCCCACTGGCATGGTACCGCCCACTGCGCCCACTGGCATGGTACCGCCCACTGGCATGGTACCGCCCACTGGCACGGTACCAACCACTGGCATGGTACCGCCCACTGACACGGTACCAACCACTGGCACGGTACCGCCCACTGGCACGGTACCAACCACTGGCATGGTACCGCCCACTGCGCCCACTGACATGGTACCGCCCACTGGCATGGTACCGCCCACTGCGCCCACTGGCATGGTACCGCCCACTGGCATGGTACCAACCACTGGCATGGTACCACCCACTGGCATGGTACCGCCCACTGGCAAGGTACCAACCACTGGCATGGTACCGCCCACTGCGCCCACTGGCATGGTACCGCCCACTGTGCCCACTGGCATGGTACCACCCGCTAGCATGGTACCGACCGCTGCCATGGTACCAACCACTGGCATGGTACCGCCCACTGGCACGGTACCGCCCACTGGCATGGTACCGCCCACTGCGCCCACTGGCATGGTACCGCCCACTGGCACGGTACCAACCACTGGCATGGTACCGCCCACTGGCATGGTACCGCCCACTGCGCCCACTGGCATGGTACCGCCCACTGGCACGGTACCAACCACTGGCATGGTACCGCCCACTGACACGGTACCAACCACTGGCACGGTACCGCCCACTGGCACGGTACCAACCACTGGCATGGTACCGCCCACTGACACGGTACCAACCACTGGCACGGTACCGCCCACTGGCACGGTACCGCCCACTGGCATGGTACCGCCCACTGACACGGTACCAACCACTGGCACTGTACCGCCCACTGGCAAGGTACCAACCACTGGCATGGTACCGCCCACTGCGCCCACTGGCATGGTACCGCCCACTGGCATGGTACCGCCCACTGTGCCCACTGGCATGGTACCACCCGCTAGCATGGTACCGACCGCTGCCATGGTACCAACCACTGGCATGGTACCGCCCACTGGCACGGTACCGCCCACTGGCATGGTACCGCCCACTGCGCCCACTGGCATGGTACCGCCCACTGGCATGGTACCGCCCACTGGCACGGTACCAACCACTGGCATGGTACCGCCCACTGACACGGTACCAACCACTGGCACGGTACCGCCCACTGGCACGGTACCAACCACTGGCATGGTACCGCCCACTGCGCCCACTGACATGGTACCGCCCACTGGCATGGTACCGCCCACTGGCACGGTACCAACCACTGGCATGGTACCGCCCACTGACACGGTACCAACCACTGGCACGGTACCGCCCACTGGCACGGTACCAACCACTGGCATGGTACCGCCCACTGCGCCCACTGACATGGTACCGCCCACTGGCATGGTACCGCCCACTGCGCCCACTGGCATGGTACCGCCCACTGGCATGGTACCAACCACTGGCATGGTACCACCCACTGGCATGGTACCGCCCACTGGCAAGGTACCAACCACTGGCATGGTACCGCCCACTGCGCCCACTGGCATGGTACCGCCCACTGGCATGGTACCGCCCACTGTGCCCACTGGCATGGTACCACCCGCTAGCATGGTACCGACCGCTGCCATGGTACCAACCACTGGCATGGTACCGCCCACTGGCACGGTACCGCCCACTGGCATGGTACCGCCCACTGCGCCCACTGGCATGGTACCGCCCACTGGCATGGTACCGCCCACTGTGCCCACTGGCATGGTACCACCCGCTAGCATGGTACCGACCGCTGCCATGGTACCAACCACTGGCATGGTACCGCCCACTGGCACGGTACCGCCCACTGGCATGGTACCGCCCACTGGCACGGTACCAACCACTGGCATGGTACCGCCCACTGACACGGTACCAACCACTGGCACGGTACCGCCCACTGGCACGGTACCAACCACTGGCATGGTACCGCCCACTGCGCCCACTGACATGGTACCGCCCACTGGCATGGTACCGCCCACTGCGCCCACTGGCATGGTACCGCCCACTGGCATGGTACCGCCCACTGGCACGGTACCAACCACTGGCATGGTACCGCCCACTGACACGGTACCAACCACTGGCACGGTACCGCCCACTGGCACGGTACCAACCACTGGCATGGTACCGCCCACTGCGCCCACTGACATGGTACCGCCCACTGGCATGGTACCGCCCACTGCGCCCACTGGCATGGTACCGCCCACTGGCATGGTACCAACCACTGGCATGGTACCACCCACTGGCATGGTACCGCCCACTGGCAAGGTACCAACCACTGGCATGGTACCGCCCACTGCGCCCACTGGCATGGTACCGCCCACTGGCATGGTACCGCCCACTGTGCCCACTGGCATGGTACCACCCGCTAGCATGGTACCGACCGCTGCCATGGTACCAACCACTGGCATGGTACCGCCCACTGGCACGGTACCGCCCACTGGCATGGTACCGCCCACTGGCACGGTACCGCCCACTGTGCCCACTGGCATGGTACCACCCGCTAGCATGGTACCGACCGCTGCCATGGTACCGCCCACTGGCATGGTACCGCCCACTGCGCCCACTGGCATGGTACCGCCCACTGGCATGGTACCGCCCACTGGCACGGTACCAACCACTGGCATGGTACCGCCCACTGACACGGTACCAACCACTGGCACGGTACCGCCCACTGGCACGGTACCAACCACTGGCATGGTACCGCCCACTGCGCCCACTGACATGGTACCGCCCACTGGCATGGTACTGCCCACTGCGCCCACTGGCATGGTACCGCCCACTGGCATGGTACCAACCACTGGCATGGTACCACCCACTGGCATGGTACCGCCCACTGGCAAGGTACCAACCACTGGCATGGTACCGCCCACTGCGCCCACTGGCATGGTACCGCCCACTGGCATGGTACCGCCCACTGTGCCCACTGGCATGGTACCACCCGCTAGCATGGTACCGACCGCTGCCATGGTACCAACCACTGGCATGGTACCGCCCACTGGCACGGTACCGCCCACTGGCATGGTACCGCCCACTGCGCCCACTGGCATGGTACCGCCCACTGGCACGGTACCAACCACTGGCATGGTACCGCCCACTGACACGGTACCAACCACTGGCACGGTACCGCCCACTGGCACGGTACCAACCACTGGCATGGTACCGCCCACTGACACGGTACCAACCACTGGCACGGTACCGCCCACTGGCACGGTACCGCCCACTGGCATGGTACCGCCCACTGACACGGTACCAACCACTGGCACTGTACCGCCCACTGGCAAGGTACCAACCACTGGCATGGTACCGCCCACTGCGCCCACTGGCATGGTACCGCCCACTGGCATGGTACCGCCCACTGTGCCCACTGGCATGGTACCACCCGCTAGCATGGTACCGACCGCTGCCATGGTACCAACCACTGGCATGGTACCGCCCACTGGCACGGTACCGCCCACTGGCATGGTACCGCCCACTGCGCCCACTGGCATGGTACCGCCCACTGGCATGGTACCGCCCACTGGCACGGTACCAACCACTGGCATGGTACCGCCCACTGACACGGTACCAACCACTGGCACGGTACCGCCCACTGGCACGGTACCAACCACTGGCATGGTACCGCCCACTGCGCCCACTGACATGGTACCGCCCACTGGCATGGTACCGCCCACTGCGCCCACTGGCATGGTACCGCCCACTGGCATGGTACCAACCACTGGCATGGTACCACCCACTGGCATGGTACCACCCACTGGCATGGTACCACCCGCTGGCATGGTACCGCCCACTGTGGTCAACAGCTGCAGATCTGAAGTCAGGTCCTCCAGAGACCGGAAGCAGCTGATGAGCCAGATGTCTGCACCGTCTGTATTATCCCATAATAACACCAAATAATAAATAAATTTTTTCTAAGTTGTTCACTTTGTGTGTGCACAAATTGTTCCACTGCATTGACAATTTCCCAGAGCAGCCTCTAGGTGTCACCCATGAGTAAATAACTGTAGTCCAACATGAAGCTTTTCCACCTTCAGTCCATCTCTGATTCATCTCACCAAAAGGGGAGGAGCACCTAGAGACCCAGGAAGATCCTGAAGTGACGAGGGGGCGGGGCCTGTTGTATTGTGAAACACCCAGAACCGAACCGAACCGAATACA
Organism: Valencia hispanica; assembly: GCA_963556495.2. NCBI lineage: Eukaryota > Metazoa > Chordata > Actinopteri > Cyprinodontiformes > Valenciidae > Valencia > Valencia hispanica. The sequence continues at coordinate 61,171,890 of OY747702.1, read as the reverse complement.
ATGTCTGGTCAGTGACAGTCTCCCTGCAAACGGCCCCAGGGTCCATCATCATTAAAGCTATTCAGATTTCTGAGGCCTCTGCTGCCCCCTGCTGGATCTGGAGGGTGGCCGCTGCTCTGTGAGACGTGACAGACCACCATGAGCTTCTGTGGGCGTGTGTGTGTGTGTGTGGGGTGGTGGGTGGGGGTGGGGGGGAAGGCTAGGATTCACCTTCGGTACAAAGGGTTAATCCCCCCACAAGCCCCCCCCCACACACACACTGTTTACAGACAGGCTGGAGGCCATGAGGCGTTCAGGGGCCTCCCCCCTCTCCTCCAATGGGCCCCAGCTGCCAGTTAATCCTAAACTACAAGTTCTGACCTTCATCTCCAATCAGCCATCAGTAAATCCAACAACCGAACCGAACCGAACCACCAGAACTTTACCTGGGGAGCAGGAAGGCTGCGTAATGAAGGTGTGTGTCTCTGCAGCAGAATGTTGTATGTTCGGTCCGATCCTGGCTTTGGTTCTGGTTCTGGTTCTGGTGTGGGGTTGCAGGTAGACTCACCTGTGCAGCAGTAGCAGTTCTGAGCAGGGCGGCAGCAGGCCTAAAAGAACCGATCAGCTTCAACATTTTGACGGTGCAGAGCCTGGACTCCTGGAGAGGTCCTCTGGAGAACAGGAGCACAGATCCTCTAAATGCAAGAGGGCTCACTCTGAAGAAGAAAGCCTTTTAATCAGTAGAGATTCTAGGAAAACAGGAGGTCTCACTCTGAAAGCAGCGGGTTCTTTAATGTGCAGTGAGCAGAGATCATCTATACAAGATGTCTCAATCCAAAAAGAAAAGACAACGTATTATTTCCTCTGAAGGTCGGAAATATTACAATATTCTCATCTTCCAACCTTTTCCCCCTGATAAATAAACAAATTATTAAATAAAGACTAAAACAAAAATCCTTGTTTTATGGATCCAAAATTTCCCACAGAGTGAGCTCTCCTGTCATCCTTCCGTTGAAGCAAAGTCTTCGCTGCTTGAACAAACAGCAAGAAGAAGAAGAATCGTTTATTAATAGTAATATTAAATTATTTATTGTAATTACACATTTAAATGATCTGCACATGCTCCTTTTGGTTTGTATTAAAACTTTATTTAAATCCACCAGCAGGTGGCGGTGGCGGTGATTTGCCCTTAAGAAGAAGAAGTACCGGAACGTAAACAAGCGCTGTAAGTGACGTCACATCCGCAGAGGAAGCGTGTCTGAGGCGAAGGGGTGAGCATGCTGAAGGTGCTGCAGGTGTGTTCCCGCCGCCAGGTGTGGAGGAGCGTCTGTTCCGCGGCGGCAGGTGAGCGGTCAGCGCGGGGTGCCGCGGGGAGGAGGCCCGGCGGCCGGAGCTGCACCGTGGACCCGAACCTGGAGGAGCAGTTCGTCTTCTTGGACTGTCCAGGTAAGCAGAACCTCCTGCTCTGTTAGCCGGGCTCTGCTCGGTCCAGAGGTTCGGTTCGGTTCTACAAGAACACCGCTGACCCAGGACCAGGAGGAGGGGAAGTGGGTCAGAACTGGGCTGGTACTGGTTCGGAGTAAAGGTGACACCATGGAAGCTGCAGGATGTGTTTCTGGTTTCTGTTCCTGGTTCTTTTGGACCCTAGAACTGTTCTGCCTCGTAGAATCACAAAGATGGGTTCTTCAAAGAAGTTCTGCTGAAACCCAAAGTCACACAGGGTTCTGCTGTTCATTCAGGGGAACTAAGTTCTGTTCTGGTTCCTAAAGTCCAGTTTGACAGAACCCTGAAAAGTTTTCACACCCCCTAAACTGATATCATGAGTTTCCTAACCAGAAGTTCTGGTTCTGGTCTCAGAGGTTCTGTTGAGAACATCAGAGAAAATACAGCATGATGGAGACAAAGCAGCAGGTCAGGGAGGAGGTTCTGGTCGGGTTCTACAGGGAGGAGGTTCTGGTCGGGTTCTACAGGGAGGAGGTTCTGGTCGGGTTCTACAGGGAGGAGGTTCTGGTCGGGTTCTACAGGGAGGAGGTTCTGGTCGGGTTCTACAGGGAGGAGGTTCTGGTCTGGTTTAAAGCAGGGTCAGGTTCTATCATCTGGATCTGGAGAAGGGTGGAGCAGCTGCTGACCTACCAGGACATGGACTAGAACATGGTGGTGGCAACATCATGCTGTGGGACGACCAGCTTGTGTTCCAGGTAACAATGGAAAAATTAGAATATTGTGAAAAGGTTGAATATTTTAGTCTCAAAGTGTCCGACTCTAACCAGCTCCAAATGGTTCCTGTCCCTTTAAATGGTCTCGGTCTGGTTCAGTAGGAATCACAATCATGAGGAAGAACTGCTGACCTGACAGAAAACCATCACTGACCTCCATATGGAGGGAAAGCCTCAACAGGTCATTGGATGTTCCTTGGACATGAGCTTCACATGCCAGTGGTTGGTACCGTGCCAGTGGTTGGTACCGTGCCAGTGGGTGGTACCGTGCCAGTGGACTGTGCCGTGCCAGTGGACTGTGCCGTGCCAGTGGACTGTGCCGTGCCAGTGGGTGGTACCGTGCCAGTGGGTGGTACCGTGCCAGTGGACTGTGCCGTGCCAGTGGGTGGTACCGTGCCAGTGGACTGTGCCGTGCCAGTGGGTGGTACCGTGCCAGTGGACTGTGCCGTGCCAGTGGACTGTGCCGTGCCAGTGGGTGGTACCGTGCCAGTGGGTGGTACCGTGCCAGTGGACTGTGCCGTGCCAGTGGGTGGTACCGTGCCAGTGGACTGTGCCGTGCCAGTGGGTGGTACCGTGCCAGTGGACTGTGCCGTGCCAGTGGACTGTGCCGTGCCAGTGGACTGTGCCGTGCCAGTGGGTGGTACCGTGCCAGTGGGTGGTACCGTGCCAGTGGGTGGTACCGTGCCAGTGGACTGTGCCGTGCCAGTGGGTGGTACCGTCCCATGAACCCAGCCATGTCAGTGGAGTGGGATCCTATTCCTCTCATCAAGCTGCTCCTGAACAACAAACAGAAACATCTTTCCTGGGCTAAAGAAAACAAGATAACTGTAAATGTTGCATCTGATGTAGAAACCAAAGGTCCCAGAGTCTGGAGGAAGAATGGAGAGAAACACAATCCAAGATGGTGGAAGTTTCCACAGTCTGTGTTGATGTGGGGATCCATGACATCTGCTGCTGTTGGTCCACTGAGCTTTATTAAGTCCAGACTCAACGGCGCCATCTACCAGGACATGTTGGAGAACTGCATGCTTCCTTCTGCAGACCAGCGCTTGTTTAGTTCAGCCAGAGGAAGGTGAGGTGTTCTGATTGTTCTGCTGGCCTGATTTATGATGCGTGAGAGTTCTGTCTTGGTTCTGATGGTGAGGAAATGGAACCAGGTTGAGATGTTCTAGGTGAGAATGGATTCAATGAGAGATCTGTAACGAAGAGTTAACAGCTTCAGTAAGGTGGGCCACCAGACGTTCCCTCTGTACTGCAGCTGATGGAAGCAGAGAACAGAAGTGGCGAGAACACACAGCCCTGGGGAACCCCTGTCTTATTTAAACACATTTATAAGGACACGCTGTGTTCCTTTACCCATAAAATCAGTGCAGGGGGGACATGAAGTTCAACCAGACGCTGCATATTTACAGTATTAAAAGCCGATGAAAAGTCCATAAGTTGTTTATTGATTTCATCTATAAGCATCAGAGTTTCATCCTCAGTACTAGAGGAACTGAATCGGTCACACAAATATTCCTATGAGAGCATCAGAGTAATATCTGAAACTGTATTTATTTTTATGCAGCTTTTAATGTGCCATCTGTGGATTCATGCATGCAGCAGGTGATGCTGAATAATAACGATCCACTGTTGAATATGAATCTTTATTTCTGGAGGCCTCAGCAGCATCTGCACAGGAACTGACATGACTGTATAAGACGGTGGAACATTAGTGGACGTTAGATCTGCTCTGGAAAGAACGTCATCAGAATTATAGACGAAACCGTCACAAATATTGATGAGGACATGTCCCAGATATGTTGACGCCTCAAAATATAGAATATTGTGTTTAGGAATTATAAATGGTAAATAGGCTGCAGTTGTATGGCGCTTTATTTCAGCCAGAGGACCCCAAAGAGCTTCACACGAACACTGGCGCCCCCCTCTGGCCGCCGCCAGGCAAGGCGGGTGAATGCATTATTACATATCATAATTACGTATGTGTTGGAAAATATTGTCAACTGATGACAGTAGTTAGTTAAGAATAAAAAAAGAAAACATCTATTCCTCTACATTTAAAATCATGTAGAATTATTAACGTTTGGGTTCGTTTGTTGCTCCTGGAAAAAAATCTCCCAGCATTCCTTTCTGCTCGGTTCACACAGCAGGTGTGACAAATGTAAATAATAATGTAAATATTATATTTAATATATTTTCTGTAATTGTCACTAAGTGATATATGCAGTTGGTCCCTCTGATATTTTCCGTAACGTTGGACTTTATGCTGCGTTCAGTTTTATATTTATCAAACTTGGATGATTTTTGTTGCGCTTTCATCATTTCAAGCAGCAAAATGTCCCAAACAGCGGCGCCATTTTGGAAGTCATGGAGATGCGATGCGGTGGCGCAGGTTGATGATGCAATCATCTCTGTCCCACTACTTGTTCACTGCGCACTCGAAGCCGTTCCTGCTGCAGTGTAGGTTCTGGGATCGGCCCGGTTCTGCAGTGAACCTTCAACTCAGAGGTTCTACTGGTGTTGGAACGTGTGGAACATGGTTCTGTTGGATCATCCTGACTGTTGTTCTTCTCTTCTGATCCAGGTCTGGAGGAGGAGCCTAATGTGGAGGAGGAGGTTCTCCGTCAGCTCAGTATCTCCTCAGGTTCTGGATCAGGTTCTGAACCTCAGGTGTCTCCTCAGATACACCTGAGGTCTCTGGAGCGTCAGCTGCAGGTACTGAGAGGCGGAGCCCTGCAGGAGGCGGGGCCAGACTCCTTCATAGAGTTCCAGGATGTGAACTTCCCGCTGGATGAGAGCATCATAAAGTCCAAGAAGAAGAAGAAGAGGGCGGGGCCTAAATGCGAGCACCTGATCTTCGGGACCGCGGATGCAGACGTCCCGGTCAGCGACACCAGCTGCTCCGGTTGCGGCGCCGTGCTGCACTGCACCGCCGCCGACCTCCCCGGGTTTCTGCCCAGCGAGAAGTTCAAGGTTCTGCTGGAGGACGGGAAACTGGGCGGAGCCACCTGCCAGCGCTGCCACCTCATCACCCACCACCACAAGGCTCTGAACCTGCAGGTGACCCGGGAGCAGTACCGGGACGTGGTGCGGCGGATCCGGAACCGAAAGGCTCTGGTGCTGCTCATCGTGGACCTGCTGGACCTGCCCGACTCCATCGTCCCGGACCTGCCGGACCTGGTGGGAACCAACAAACACGTGGTGGTTCTGGGGAACAAGCTGGACCTGCTGCCCGGAGACTCGCCCAGCTACCTGCAGCGCATCAAGCGCCGCCTGGCCCGGTACTGCCAGGACGCGGGCTTCGGACCGCAGGTCACCGACCTCCACCTGATCAGCGCCAAGACGGGCTACGGCGTGGAGGCGCTGATCTCCGGCCTGCTGCGGTCCTGGAAGTACAAAGGAGACGTGTTCCTGGTGGGCAGCGCCAACGCCGGGAAGTCCACGCTGTTCAACGCGCTGCTGGAGTCCGATTACTGCAAGTCCCGGGCCGCCGAGGTTCTACAGAAGGCTACCATTTCCCCGTGGCCCGGTCAGTGAACCAGAACCGGGCTCAGATATCATCATGAGATGTGAGCCCGGTTCAGTTTTCCAGTCTGACCCGCTGTCTCTTTAACTCTTCATCCTGTTACCGTGGTGCGTTCAGGGACCACTCTGAACCTGCTGAAGTTCCCCATCATCAACCCGACGCCGCACCGCATGTTCCGCCGTCTGTACCGCCTGAAGGAGGCGCTGCAGCAGACGGAGGAGGAGCTGCCGGCCGACGAGCTGAGGATGCTGCGGCGGCTCGGCCGACACGGATACTTAGTGGGTAAGGTGGGGGCGGGGTCGGGGGCGGAGCCTGGGGAGTCTCTAATCAGCTGCTCGCCTGTCCAGGTCGGGTTGGGAGAACGTTCCGGAACGACGGATCCAGAAGTGACGAGATCCAGTTTGATCCGGACAGCTTGGCGTTCGGAGAACACGAAGACGGAGATTCCTCTAAGGAAGGTGGGTTCTGAGCAGAACCGCCGCATGGATCCGGTTTGGATCCGTCGGGAAGTTCTGCAGGTTCTAAACTAGCTCTCCATGTTCTGACTCCGCCCACAGCCGCTGGCAGGTCACATGACCCGCTGAGCCCCAATGAGCTGAAGGACGCCCACTGGCTGTACGACACGCCCGGGATCCTGAGGGAGCGCGACGTAAGATCATCTTCATCATCTTCATCAGTTTCATCTTCATCACTTTCATCATCTTCATCACTTTCATCATCTTCATCAGCTTCATCATCTTCATCATCTTCATCAGTTTCATCTTCATCACTTTCATCAGCTTCATCATCTTCATCACTTTCATCATCTTCATCACTTTCATCATCTTCATCACTTTCATCATCTTCATCACTTTCATCATCTTCATCAGTTTCATCTTCATCACTTTCATCAGCTTCATCACTTTCATCATCTTCATCACTTTCATCATCTTCATCACTTTCATCATCTTCATCACTTTCATCTTCATCACTTTCATCAGCTTCATCACTTTCATCATCTTCATCACTTTCATCAGTTTCATCACCTTCATCAGTTTCATCATCTTCATCATTTTCATCATCTTCATCAGCTTCATCAGCTTCATCAGTTTCATCTTCATCAGTTTCATCACTTTCATCATCTTCATCATTTTCATCACTTTATTCAGCTTAATTACTTTCATCTTCATCACTTTTATCATCTTCAGCTTCATCATCTTCATCATCTTCATCAGTTTCATCATCTTCATCACTTTATTCAGCTTAATTACTTTCATCTTCATCAGCTTGATCATCTTCAGCTTGATCATCTTCATCAGCTTCATCATCTTCATCATTTTTATCATCTTCAGCTTCATCATCTTCATCACTTTCATCACTTTATTCAGCTTAATTACTTTCATCTTCATCACTTTTATCATCTTCAGCTTCATCATCTTCATCACTTTCATCATCTTCATCAGTTTCATCATCTTCATCGCTTTATTCAGCTTAATTACTTTCATCTTCATCAGCTTGATCATCTTCATCACTTTGATCATCTTCATCACTTTTATCATCTTCATCAGCTTGATCATCTTCATCACTTTGATCATCTTCATCACTTTTATCATCTTCATCACTTTTATCATCTTCATCAGCTTCATCTTTATCATCTTCATCACTTTTATCATCCTCAGCTTCATCATCTTAATCTTTATCATCTTCATCACTTTTATCATCTTTATCATCTCTATCATCTTCATCACTTTCATCATCTTAATCTCTTTTATAATCTTCATCTCTTTCATCTTCATCACTTTCAGCATCATCACTTTCATCATCTTCATCAGCTTCATCATCATCACTTTCATCATTTTCATCAGCTTCTTCATCACTTTCATCATCTTCATCACTTTCATCATCTTCATCACTTTCATCATCTTCATCACTTTTATCATCTTCATCACTTTCATCACTTTCATCATCTTCATCACTTTCATCATCTTCATTATTTTCATCAGTTTCATCATTTTCATCATCTTCATCATCTTCATCAGCTTCATCAGTTTCATCTTCATCAGTTTCATCACTTTCATCATCTTCATCATTTTCATCACTTTATTCAGCTTAATTACTTTCATCTTCATCACTTTTATCAGCTTCATCATCTTCATCACTTTCATCATCTTCAGCTTCATCATCTTCATCACTTTTATCATCTTCAGCTTCATCATCTTCATCACTTTCATCATCTTCATCATCTTCATCAGTTGCATCATCTTCATCACTTTATTCAGCTTAATTACTTTCATCTTCATCAGCTTGATCATCTTCATCACTTTCATCATCTTCATCATCTTCATCAGTTGCATCATCTTCATCACTTTATTCAGCTTAATTACTTTCATCTTCATCAGCTTGATCATCTTCATCACTTTTATCATCTTCATCACTTTTATCATCTTCATCACTTTTATCATCTTCATCAGCTTCATCACTTTTATCATCCTCAGCTTCATCATCTTCATCTTCACTTTTATCATCTTCATCAGCTTCATCTTCATCATCTTTATCATCTTCATCACTTTTATCATCCTCAGCTTCATCATCTTCATCTTCACTTTTATCATCTTCATCAGCTTCATCTTTATCATCTTCATCACTTTTATCATCCTCAGCTTCTTCATCTTAATCTTTATCATCTTCATCACTTTTATCATCTTTATCATCTCTATCATCTTCATCACTTTTATCATCATCTTCATCAGCTTCATCACTTTTATCATCCTCAGCTTCATCATCTTCATCTTCACTTTTATCATCTTCATCAGCTTCATCTTCATCATCTTTATCATCTTCATCACTTTTATCATCCTCAGCTTCATCATCTTCATCTTCACTTTTATCATCTTCATCAGCTTCATCTTTATCATCTTCATCACTTTTATCATCCTCAGCTTCTTCATCTTAATCTCTATCATCTTCATCACTTTTATCATCCTTATCTCTATCATCTTCATCTTAATCTTTATCATCTTCATCACTTTTATCATCTCTATCATCTTCATCACTTTTATCATCCTCAGCTTCATCATCTTCATCTTTATCATCTTCATCACTTTTATCATCCTCAGCTTCATCATCTTTATCATCTTCATCACTTTTATCATCCTCAGCTTCATCATCTTAATCAGCTTCTTCATCAGCTTCATCAGCTTCTTCATCACTTTCATCATCTTAATCTCTTTTATAATCTTCATCTCTTTCATCTTCATCACTTTCAGCTTCATCATCTTCATCACTTTGCTTTAAAATATTTAATTTCCAGCAATTTAAATCCAGAAACTAAAATATAAAAACATATTTTATTGATATAAAAAAAATAAATCTATAAAACTGAAATTTCAAACTTTACCAGATCTTAAAGAACCCTTGACTCTGTTTATCTAAAATATAATGTTCTGTCAAAAAATAATTGACTAATGACTTTTATTAAATGGACTCTTTTCAGATCCTCCAGCTGCTGGAGGATCAGGAGGTCCGGTTGGTGGTTCCGACCCAGGCCATCGTTCCTCGGACCTTCGTGTTGAAGCCCGGAATGAGTCTGTTTGTGGGAGCTCTGGCTCGGATTGACTTCCTGCAGGTGAAGATGGATGGATGGAAATATCAGTCCTCCCACATAACCTGGTTCTGTTTGACCATCTTGTAATAAATTTACTTTAACTGACCATCTTAAATCTGAAAGAACATTTCATTATAGTAGAACTTTATCAGACAATGCTGTAACAATTGTTAAAGAATCTGTTCCATTCTTACTTTCCTCCGTGTCTCAGAGTAACACAGTGGATGGCAGCAATTCTATCTCTAACCCTTCAGAAATTGATGATCTGGTTCACAGCGTTACGTCCTCATTGCGTTTGGCATTAGATAGTGTAGCCCCCTTAAAAAAGAAAGTGGCTAGCCATAGGAGGCTGACTCCTTGGTTTAACGCAGAGTTGCGTACTTTAAAGCAGAATACTAGGAAGTTGGAGAGAAAATGGCGCTCTACACACCTAGAGGATTCCTATTTAACCTGGAATAACAGTCTATTGCTGTATAAAGAGACCCTTCGACAAGCTAGAACAGCATATTTATCATCATTAATAGAGGCGAATAAAAACAATCCTAGGTTTCTTTTTAGTACAGTTGCCAAACTTACACAGAGTCATAGCTCTGTTGAGCCAACTATTCCCCCAGCTCTTAGCAGTGATGATTTTATGGGATTCTTCATAAATAAAATTTATTCTATTAAAAATAAAATCATTGGCATCCTCCCAAACATGATTACTTCTTCCTCAGTAAATGAGGCAGTATCGGAAAGAACTGTAGAACCTCATTTGTGCTTAGGCTGTTTAGATTCAGTCGAGCTTTCAGAATTATCAAAAATATTAGCCTCATCTAAACCTTCAACTTGTATTTTGGACCCAATCTCAACCAAATTATTTAAAGAAGTGTTCCATTTGGTTCCTGGCCCCATTTTGGATATGATGAATCTATCCTTAGTAAACGGATACGTACCACAGGAATTTAAAATAGCTGTAATTAAACCTTTACTCAAGAAACCTTCCCTTGATCAAGATGACTTAGTGAATTACAGACCTATATCTAACCTTCCTTTCTTATCCAAAGTCCTTGAGAAAATTGTTGCTAATCAAGTCTGTGAGCATCTAAACAGTAACAAGCTGTTTGAAGAGTTTCAGTCAGGTTTTAGAGCTCATCATAGCACTGAAACAGCACTGGTGAAGGTTACTAATGATATTCTCATGGCCTCAGATAATGGACTGGTGTCTGTTCTGGTTTTGTTAGATCTCAGTGCTGCTTTTGACACAGTCGATCATAATATTCTCTTAGAAAGGCTTGAACATGTTGCAGGGATCAAAGGAACAGCACTAGGCTGGTTTACATCATATTTGTCTGATAGATTCCAGTTTGTTCATCTAAATGATAAATCATCTTCACTCTCAAGGGTTACTTGTGGAGTTCCACAGGGTTCTGTGCTTGGACCAATTCTGTTCACCATATATATGCTTCCAATTGGTAGAATCATTAGACAGCATGGGATAAATTTCCACAGCTATGCAGATGATACACAACTATATTTATCCATAAATCCTGATGAACCCAGTCAGTTAGGTAGATTACAGGCATGTCTGGAAGACATAAAAACATGGATGACCCTAAACTTTTTGCTTTTAAATTCTGACAAGACAGAAGTTTCCGTCTTTGGACCAGAAGTTCTTAAACAGAAACTGATTAGTCAATCACTTCATCTGGATGGCATTAAATTGGCCCCCAGTAATAACGTAAAGAACCTCGGCGTTATTTTTGACCAAGACTTGACATTTAAATCCCATATTAAACAGGTTTCTAGGATTTCCTTCTTTCACCTCCGGAATATTGCTAAAATTAGAAACATCCTGTCCAGGAGTGATGCTGAGAAACTAGTCCATGCATTTGTTACCTCAAGGCTGGACTACTGTAATTCTTCCCAGTAACTGAACATCCACTGTGTCCTGTTATCAACTTTTTACTTTCTGTAACATAGAAAGTTCTCTTATATCAGATCTTCTGTTCCTTCTGTGTTTCTGCTCTGTCTTCTCAAACCCCCAGACGGTCGTGGCAGATGGCCGCTCCTACTGAGCCTGGTTCTGTTGGAGGTTTCTTCCTGTTAAAGGGGAGTTTTTCCTCTCCACTGTCGCTACATGCTTGCTCAGTATGAGGGATTGCTGAGAAATCAACGACTCGATGCAATCTGCTGGGATTCCTTAGATAGGAAACCAACTAAACCTTTAAACTGATTGGATTGTTTGGGTTAAAATGACTTTTCTTGTAAAGCTCCTAGAGATGAAACATCTGTTGTGAATCTGCGCTGTAGAAATAAAATGAATAGAATTGATGGACTGATGGATGATGGCGTCTGCAGGGGGGGAAGTCCTGCTGGTTTTCCGTCCTCGCCTCCAGTCGTGTCCCGGTTCACGTCACCAGTCTGGAAAAAGCCGCCAGCATCTATGAGAGACACGCAGGCCACGCCCTGCTGGGGGTGAGTCACATGACCAACGTCTGCGGTCGGGCTGCTGCGTTCGGCCGCTGTAACCCCGGTCGGTGTTTCTGCGTCGTGTTCAGGTGCCCGTAGGGGGGAAGGAGAGGATGGAGCGGTTTCCTTCGTTGGTTCCTCAGGACTTCAGTCTGGAAGGTCGAGGTTACCTGGAGGCCGCCGCTGACATCACGCTGTCATCAGCAGGTAAGCCCCTCACCTGCAGCTGCAAGGTTTACCTGATGCTCCTGACTCACCTGTCCGTCTCTCTGTGTCACCTGAGCACAGGTTGGGTTGCAGTGACGGCGGTGTCTGGCGAGCAGGTGGAGCTGAGGGTCCACGGCCCGGCGGCGGCAGGTTTCGGGCTACGGACGCCGCCGCTGCTGCCTCACATCGTGTCTCTGAAGGGAGAGCGACTCAGTAAATCCGCCGCCTACCGACCGCTGAGAGCCGCGCCGCTCATAGATGGACTGAAGGTCAAGAAGAAGTGAGCTGTCCAGGTGTGGTCCAATCAGCGGCGTCCTTCACCTGTCCGTTACCACGGTAACGGATGCTGCTGGAGCCTCGGATGACGACTGTTGCTGCATGTTGTGATCGCTCTGTTACCATGGTAACTGGTTCTGTGTTGTCCTACCTGTTGTACCGGATCAGGACCTGCTGGTTCTGAAAGCGGTGTGTGTTTAATAAAAATGAGACGGAACCAGACGGTGATGAGATCTTTAATGTTCACAGTTACATTCAGGCTCAGTTCTACTCAACCCAGATCATGAGACGGGTTCTGTTTGGTTCTGTTCAGTCACATTTCTGGGTCAGGACATCAGAACCTGCAGCTGTCGATTCTGAGCCCAAGCAAACAAACAGAAATGTTCTCTGGATGAGTTACTAGAGATTATAGTCCAGAGGAGCGCCCCCCGCTGTCCAACACCTGCAACAACATGGAGGTGACCCGTTCTATCAGAACCTACCTGATCCAAACAGAACCTGTAACAAACAAACAAATGAGAGTTGTCCCAAACGTTCCCGACTGAGATCACATGATGATGTCATTCTCTCAGCAGTCCCTCTTGGTTCTGATTGGTCCATCTGAGCTGAACCCCGATCAATGCGACCCAACATGGTGGACTTGTGGCTCCGCCCTCCCTCAGACGTCACACTCCTCCTCATCATCATCATCGGTCTTCCTGATGAAGGCGGACGACAGCTCCTGCAGGAGCAGCTCCTGTGACGCTGTGCAGACTCCTGGCTCCATTCTGCCCCCAGCAGGCTGATCAGGGGAACTGCAGTCTGCTCCTCCACCGCTGCTGCTGCTCTGCTCCAGCGTTTCCACGGAGCCTCCTGCAGGCCGGACCTCTTCTGGGATCGTCACGTGGTCCAGGTGTCCGCTCTCTGAGAGGACCAGTCTGAACGGGGGCTCGTCCGGGACCTCCTGGGTCTCAGCGATGCTGCTGGACCTGAAGCTGGTCTCCAGGGATTTCAGAACCTGAAGGCCGAAGTCGCCCACCTCCTCGTAGAGCGGCTCCGGGAGGTCCGGAGACTCGGAGCGCTCCTCGAACGAGTCCTGCTGGACCTTCATGGGCTGGACACAGACAGAGAACGTGACAGAACCAGAAACGCCCTGACCCAGGTTTAAGGTTCTGACCCGGCAGCTGGTGGTGGGAGGTTCTGCAGAGCTTCAAAAATCCAAACTCTAATGGTGCGTTCACATCGGTCAGCGCGTCCAGGCAGCAGGGCAGCTAGATGACATGCATGTTTATGGTACCGCAGCTGGAATCCACGGACCGTCGGAGCAGCTGCTGCATGAAGTTTGGAAAACTAAACTTTGGGGCGTCAACCAATCACAGGGACCCTTTGTACTGACGTGGATCAGCAAGTCATTCATTCAAAATGGAGGATCAACTAATTGTTGCTGTCTATAATTGTCGTGAATTGTATGACCCGTCTTCGTCTTTTTACAAAGACGGGAAGAGATCGGATTTATTTGGAGGAAGATATCAGAGGATATTGTAGTGCTGTTAAATATTAATTAATGTAGTAAGCAGTTAAATATTTTTCTTTTAACTTATGTTGGCTAACGCTAGCCAAACCCGGTTAGGGTAACTAACGCCGACGCTACAAAGAGACTAGAAGAGACTGGGTTTTCATTTTAACGCGTAAACTTTCGTCCGTTTGAGCGAATTGACGCCTGGACGTGCTGACCGGTGTGAACGCACCATTAAACTATGACTGAAATCCTTTAAAATGCTTTTTATTTATTTATTCTGAATTCAAGGATCTTGATTTAAATTATAGCCACAAAAATTAACTTTTTTTTGTAATTATTAAAATATGAAAACTCTCCAATTCTTTCATGTATTTTTACTTTATTATAATATTGAAAACTAAAATGTTTTAAAAGATTTCTGTGAGAGAAAAAATTCAACTTCAAATTATAAACACATTTTTTAAATTGTACGATTTCAAAATTCTTTAAGGAATAAAATTAAAATTCCAATAATTTGGGGAATTTGTCAGTTTGTTTTAAAGGGAACGAACGAGTCTGTAGGAACTAATGAAAATATTTAAAATTCTTAATAAACTAAGTTTTAAAGTTTCAAGTTATTTTTATTATTCTAAGAAATCTTTTTCGGGGCGACTTAAAGGACAAAGATTTCAGTCCTGTTTTTTTTTCTCTTTCTTTTCTTGGAATCAAAAGAAAAACATTCAGAACTACTGGATCCATCAGAACCCGCTCCAGCTAACAAACAGGTTCTTCTCCCTGCTGCTTCATGTTTTCTCCTCCAGAACCAGAACCAGGCAGAACCTGCTGAAACCCGTGAAGGGACAGAATACTCACAAAGTACATGGACAGAGTCCTCCGGTCATGTAACTTCCTCTGCAGGGAGAGAAGAAGAAGAGAATCTGACCTCAGTCCTGATGACCCGGTACCATACCCGGTCTCTGACCCGGTACCAAACCCGGTCTGTGAGGCTCTTACCAGCGTCTGATTGGCCGACAGCATGCTGCTGTTGCTCTCGTCTCCTCTGATCGGAACCAGCGGCATGGTACCAAACTTCTGCTTGGAGATGTCTGAGGAGTTGTGGCGCCGCAGAACCGGAGGGCCCGGATCGTCGTTCTGTGGGAGGAACAGAACCCAGGGGTGAGGCGCTGTGATTCTGGACCGGCCGGTCCGACGGGCCGACAGGTGGACTCACCTGAGCTCTGAGGAAGCTGGTGACCCAGTCCCACAGCTCCGCCTCACAGCTGCAGCACAAGAACCTGAGGAGAGGAGCGGAGCGGGTCAGAACAGAACCTTGTCTGGGTGGCGGTTCTGGTCGTCATGGGGATACTCACAGCTGGTGTTTGTCTGACATCACGGTGAAGCCCCACCTGCAGAGAAAGGGACGTTACCATGGAAACGCTCTGCTGCATCTCAACATGTCTGTTACCGGGTCAGAACCCGATCTCAGATTCGGACCCAGTCCAGGTTAAGGTTTTGCTTGACCCACAGCTTTGTAAAGGTTCTTCAGAACCGGGTCAGGTGAGCAGCTTTTGGTTGGTTTTACAGCCAGAACCCTTTCCAGAACCAACAGTTAACCGGACCATGGTGAGGTCATTATTCTATAGGCCGTTTCTAGAAAAGTTCTGATGGACCCGGTAAGATCTTCTCAGCTGATCAAAGCTGAATAAACCCAGTTTGGTCCAGGACCATCAGAACCAGGTTGTCTCAGCTGAACAGAACTGGACCCTTTTCATTGGACCTTCAGAACCAACTGATGGCAGCAGATGAAGTTTGGTATCTAACGAACAGAGCCGGATTTGGACCTTCTGCAACTTTCTGTCTTAATGAAGAACTGTTCTGGTTCTGGTGCTTCACCTGCTGGGAGCCTTCAGCTTCCGCCGGATCCCGATGTAGATCCTCATGGACTTCAGAACCCACTCCTTCTCCGGCTTGATGCTCTGCAAGGAGAGACAGAACAGTCAGGACGGTCCGATTGGACCGGGTCGGACGTGTTTACTGATCCTGGGCGCTACGCCTACCCTCTTGTCTTTCAGCAGCAGCAGTTTGTGGTCTCGGATCTGGAACGTTCTCTCCTGGAACCGGTTCCCCTGCAGGAGCTTCGGTGGTTCCTCCCGGCAACGCAGGAGACCGACCTTCATGATCTCACTTCTATAGGCTGGGGGACGGACGGGGACACATGGATGGACAGATGGACAGACAGGGACGGATGGATGGACGGATGGATGGACCAACAGGGACAGATGGACGGAGGGGGACACATGGATGGACGGGAACACATGGACGGATGGATGCATGGAGACAGACAGGGACAGATGGATGGACGGATGGATGGACCAACAGGGACAGATGGACGGAGGGGGACACATGGATGGACGGGAACACATGGACGGATGGGGATGGATGGACAGACAGGGACAGATGGATGGACAGATGGAACGAAGGACCGGGACAGATGGACGGATGGGGACAGATGGATGGGGATGGATGGACGGACGAGGATGGATGGACAGACAGGGACAGATGGATGGACGGATGGATGGACCAACAGGGACAGATGGACGGAGGGGGACACATGGATGGACGGGAACACATGGACAGACGAGGACGGATGGGGATGGATGGACAGACAGGGACAGATGGATGGATGGGGATGGATGGACAGATGGAACGAAGGACCGGGACAGATGGACGGATGTATAAAACACATTAGAGACACATAACAAAGGACACATTAAAACCTAGGACATTCCAGCTATTATTAATCAGTGACTCAAAGGCAGCTGTAAACAGGAGTGTTTGAGTGTTTCAGCAGCTTTGCAGTGGTCTGAGGAAACTGGATGGTCCTGCTTATCGGTGCAGCAGGTTGTCTCTGTTTTCATGGTTACTGATGCCAGCCAGAGCAGCGTCTCCATGGAGACGGCCCCACGAGGGTCACACGTGGTGATCTGTTCCCCCCCAGTAGAAGATCTGCTCCAGCTGTGTTGCTGAGGAACGTTTTATTGGATTCACTTTGATATCCACCATTTAGTTCCTTTATTTCCAACAGGAAGCTCCACTGTCCCGACCGCATTTACTGCCTCTGTCACTTCCTGTTTTTATTGGTTCCCCCTGAGCTGATAGAACCAAACACAAATGTTCAGGACTAATTCAACTGATTTACTTTGTTCTAAGGAGTTTAAATATTTCCACAGAAGTGAATGAAACGATTCTTTATGTCTGCAGCAGGAATATAACAGCTGTGTGATGGAGGAGGGAGACATGAAGCAGAGGAACCTGGGTTTGCACATGTGGGATTTATGAACAGATGATTGTGGAGGAACATGCGTACAACTGGCCACAGCATATTTGATCAATCGGACTTTTCACTGTTCGTATGAATGTTCTGAATTTCATTGGTATGGATAGAATAGAAGACAGTTTCTATCAACGGCTGGTAAATGAGGGACCTACTGTCGTCCAAATCTTGGTGTTAGCTGGGTTCCAATTCTAATTTGAGCATTGAGTCTGTCAGAGAAGGTTTTAAATGGAGATAGATTTGGTGAGGGGTCGGATGATGTTGGAGAACGCTGTGATGAACGCTGTACATCTCTGCTTGTTGTGCTGGTGGCCAGGCAAGGATCGCTTGTTCTCTGGTAATTTGCGTGTCATGGTCAGCCCTTTGTGCTTTGGAACATCTGGAGCTTTTTGATTGAGATAGCAGAACATGTTCGAGGTCAGGAGTCTCAGTCCGGGTTTGTTTAGATAGCGGTCATTGTCTCTGAACAGATGTTTTGCAACACAGAATATTTAAGTTATTGATAAACCTAACTGAACGGTCAGCCATTTGTGAAGCAAACAAAGTCTGCTATAACTTTCATTTCCTGTAGGAAGTGGTTTGATAAAGATGTTTTTGCAGCAGATCAGAAAAATCCCATTTCAGAATGTCTCACTGTGTTTTGGCTACATCAGTAGATCCTGTGTGAATAACAAGCTTTTCCAGTTTCGGGTGTTGATTTATGATTGTCAGGATTTTTTCTGAAATGTCTCTCACCGTATTATGGAAGCAACTGATAACACTATTGTTTTTGCTACAGAAATGTTCTATTCCATTTATTGAACCTTCATGAACAATTATAACTTTTGAGGGGAGATTGCTTACTTGTGTGAGAAGAACAGATGGAGACAGATGGGGACTGAGATGGGTCAGCAGTAAGATCCTGATGAGCTGACCCCCCCCCACCCCATCCAGAACCAACCAGTCTGCCCCGGAAAGCACTAAAACACAGGGACGCTGATAATGCTCCATCAGAACCAGTCTGAACTACCAGTGCTGATCTTTAACGGACAGTTTAAACCACTTGTGTCCTGGGAGAGCCGGACCGGTTCCTCAGTAACTCATTCTTCTCACTAGAGATGATCTCCAGGAGTTCTGAAGCTACTGGACCGGAGGTAGAGGCAAACTGGTACTGACAGTGAGGTCAGGTGATCCGGTTCTGCTGGCTGTGCAGCAGAAGACTAAAGGAGATGTAATGGTGCTGGTGTCTCTCTACTGGACCTCTGAGGATCCTGCAGCTAAAACTTTCCTTTTGGTTTGTTATTAACAGCTTTAATCACGACTCTGTCGGATCAGAACACGGGTCGCCTCTGGTACCACACCTGTCTCTGGCAACAAAGGTCAATGGAATAAAACCGAAGACAGGTTTTTCAGATGTTCTAAAGAACGTCCCTGGTGGGTGGGTCCAGGTGTGGTACCTACAGGTGAGGATGTTGATGCCTTCTCCTTTAGGAACCCTCTTCACCACCAGGTAGGCGGAGCTCGGGTCGGCCATCTTGCACCACTGCAGCGCCTGCTCCAGAACCTTCTCTTTGGGATGTAACGGACGTTCTGAGAGGATGAGAAGACACGGGTCAGGAGGAAGAGCCCAAGTGTGACCCAAGAGAAGGGGCCCGAACCGGGAGAAGAAGACCGAACCGGGAGAAGCGGTGCTCTCTCTCACCCAGCTGGCCATCCTCAATAGCCTCAAACGTCATCCAGACGTCCTTTTCTCCGGCTGGGACGTTCCTCATGTACAGAACCTGGTTGGTCAGCTCCTCGGCACACATGGTGGGGGACACCTGAGGGGTCAGAGGTCACACCATCACACCTCGGAGCTCAGTAGAAGAAGGCAAGTTTACTTGTTTTGCACACTTTCAAGGTGCTTTGACTGATTAGGGGATAAAATAAAAGCAGCAATAAAACAGTAAGGGCACAAAACAAGAGTAGACACATGAAGAACGTTAAAAAATACTACTGTTATGACATTCCAGCAATTATTAACCAATTATTGAAAGGCAGCTCTAAACAGATACGTCTTAAGCTTTGATTTAAAGGAACTCAGAGTTTCAGCAGCTTTGCATATAGCTTTTGCTATAGTAACAGTAGATCTTCAACATACTTTTACTAGTTTATAAATCACTGAATGGCTTAGCACCAAAGTATTTAGAAGTCTATTCTCTGAGCTACAGGGAGCCAGTGTAAGGACTTTAGAACTGGGGTGATGTTCTCTACTTTCCTGGTTCTAGTGAGGAACACGAGCAGCAGCGTTCTGGATCAGCTGCAGCTGTCTGATTGACTTTTTAGGCAGACCTGTGAAGACGCTGTTGCAGTAATCAATCCGACTAAAGATAAACGCATGGATGAGTTTTTCTAGGTCGTGTTGTGACATCAGTCCTTTAATCCTAGAAATGTTCTTCAGGTGATAGAAGGCTGACCTTGTTATTGACCTTTATGTGACCCTGGAGGTTCAGGTCTGAGTCCATTACTACACCTAGATTTCAGGCCTGATCAGTAGTTTCTAGCTGTATTAACTGAAGCTGTGTGCTGACTGTTGATCGTTCCTCTTTAGGTCCAAAAGTAATTACTTCTGTTTTGTTTCTATTCAGCTGGAGAAAGTTATGGCCCATCCATACATTGATTTGGTCAATGCATTTATTTAGGGTTTGAATGGGTTCAAAGTCACCTGGTGACATTGTAATGTAGAGCTGAGTATCATCTGCGTAGTTATGGTAGCTAATGTTATTGGTTGTTATAATTTGGACTAGTGGGAGCATGTAGATATTAAATAAGAGGTGCCCCAGGATGGAGCCCTGGGGCACCCCACATGTGATTTCTGTTTGTTCTGATGAAAAGTTTCCTATTGAAACAAAGAAGTCCCTGTTTTTTAGGTGAGACTCAAACCAGCCAAGTCCTGTACCAGAGAGTCCGACCCAGCTCTCCAGTCGTTCTAGTAATATGTCATGATCAACACTGAGGTCCAACAGAACCAGCACTGTGGTTCTACCACCGTCTGTATTTATGAGGATGTCATTGAAAACTTTGACTAGGACAGTCTCAGTGCTGTGGTTACCACGGAAACCAGACTGAAAAACATCAAAGTGGTTGGTCATTGTTAGGAAGCTATTTAACTGCTGAATCAGCTTTTTCAATAATTTTACTGATGAATGGAAGATTAGAGATCGGCCTGTAGTTCTGCATTAACATGTTGCCCTGTTATAACATTCCAGATATTATTAATCAGAGGCAGAAGGTGGACAGATGGAGGTGGACCTACCTTCAGAGTGACGCAACAGTCAGGGATCTTCATCTCCAGATAGACTTCGATGATGAGGTCGCCCGCCTGAGAGAGCTGCAGACAGAAACGGATCCAATCAGAACCAACCAGAGAGAACATCTGAATCACACAATATCCCATAATCCCCCATTCACGTTAATGCCCAAACATTCCTGCATCGGAGTCTGCAACACGTCCCAGAAGCAGCCGGACAGATCTATGAAACAGCCCCCTGGCAGAGGTGGCATCATGCTATGGGCTCGGTTCATCTCCTCTGATGGAGGAAAGAGAGAGACCAATGTCTGCTTCTCCAGGAACATCCATCTATGCTTCTTGGAGCTCTGCAGACCTTCACTCTGCTTCATGCTCTCTGCGTGTCTTCAGATCTCACCGCTGCTCCTGCTGGTTGCTCCCAGGATAACAACCCCTGTTTTCCTACATGCTGCTGCTTCTGCGGGAGGTTATTCCCACAAACAGACTCCGGATGCAGGAGTGTGGACCTAAACCCTGACCAGGGACAACCCTGGGTGCTTCCTGTGTGTAGACCTGAGTATCCTTCCAGCTGGTGATGAGGCTGATCTCCAGCTCGATCTGAGTCTGATGGTCCTCATCGATCTGAAACAGAGCCACAGGTTCAGCACAGGTTCAGAACCTCCAGGTGTTGCTCCACCAGAACCTCCAGGTGTTGCTCCACCCACCTCAAAGACGTCCAGGTAGTTATCGATCAGATCCTCCACGATCTTCACCTCGTGCTCCCCCTTCCCGTCTGTCTGGAACAAGCTGGGAGCAAACAGCAGCGACAGGTTCTTGGTGCACATCTGGTTCAGGTCGGCGCACTTCTGGACCCTGAAGGAAAGGAGACGGGTCAGAACCGGCGGCTGCTCCCGGGCGCCGCCGCTGATGAAGACACTCGCCTGTAAAGGTGGCTGATGAGAGTGGCCAGGGTGGTCCGGTTGACCCGAGGAAGACTCCGGATGATCTCCTTGTAGCGGTCCAACCTGGAACGCTTCTGGGGAAGTTCTGAACAGGACACAAGATCACGGATCAGGATTTGCTGCTCCAAACATTTGGGTTCTGGATCTGCTCTGGATTAATGTTTCCATGGTAACAATATCATTTAAGCAGCTATCTGGAACCCAAACCGGACTAGAATCCGCACAACAGAACCAGAACCAGAGTCCTGTGGTCAGAACAGAAGCGGACTCACTGGCAGCCTCCTGCCACAGCGGGTGCAGCTCGGCCATGAAGATCGGGTCGTCGATCTCTCTGAAGAACCTCTTCAGAACGTCTGTCACGTCCTCGATGAAGTGGTCGCCGATCCGCAGCTTGACGTTCCGAGCGTCTTTACGGAACTCGTCCATCAGCAGCCGGATCCTGGATTTGGCTCCGTTCTTCCTGTAGATCCCCTCGTGACCCAGACCTGCAGGGAACCAGAACCAGTTTGGACAGATCACGATGTCGACCAGTGGCCTACCCTGTCAGAACAGCGCCGTCCGTCAGTTTAGCCGACTTTATCGAAACAGCGTACCAGTGCGGTCTTGCTTCATAGAAAATATCGTTGATTAAGAGGTCAGCTGTTTTCTCGAGGCGTTCATGGTGAGTCTGAACCCAGCAGACAAAGTTCTGATCTCAGAAAAGAGCCGCAAAGATGCCAGATGTGCATCTCGTTACTTTGACTCTTAAATCTTACAGGACTGACATTTTCTGTCTGACATAACTGATGTAAAATCTCAGCAAAGTGTTTATCTCATTCTTTTATGACCTTACAATTTCAGAAAATATCTTAGTTTAAATATAAAACAAATCTATGCCTTAAATCTTGGAAATGTCTCTCGCAAATTTACGACTTTCTGACATCAGAGAATTTCTGGATTCTTTCTTCAAAATATGTGAAATTAATCTAAATCTTTTGGCAGAAATTTACACCATTTTTTTTCCTTTTATCTACAAGGGCCTTAATATACTAGATGTAACAATTTAACACATTGCACGATTTCACAACTCCACTTGCTAAAAATAATATATATACAATTTCTATTAATATTTCTTGTGATTCTATAAGGCATGCAATTAGGTAATGTGTAATAATATTTGATGATACACCAAACTGATTTTACCACATGTGCAATTCCCCAAGTTTCCCTGCTGCACATGTGCAGTAGCCGAAGGTATGCGGTTCTGGCCCGGCAAGGTTCTATAAGGAGCCCTTTCTAAAGTTACACAGTCAGAAATAATGTTGCTTATTTAGGCTGTCATAAGAGAAAAAAGTGGGGGTTCATTTTTCAGTCATATTTTCACAGTCATTCATATAAATGTCACATTTCCTAATATTTAGGTACCAAAGTAAACTGGCTAGCTAAATATTTACCTAATATGCTAATTGACCTGCCAATAAGCGGAAGTGGACCATCAAAATAAAAGCAGAAGAAAAGAACTAAATAGAGCCATTGAAACAGAAGGTCAAAGAATATTGTGAACCGAGGAAAAATCAGCTTTTTTACAAGCACAAGACCAGAAGAAACGATAGATAACCCAACTGGATCTAAAAATATTACCACAGCAAGACCCAGGAACAGGAACATAAGAAGGGCCGTGCAGATGGTCAAAAATGTGTCCTCAGTGGATGCATGTTCTGAAGTCATCAGAGCAGTGATTCTGCAAGATGAACGACTCAACGCTCCCACAATGTCAGCACAGATACGTGCAAATAGAAAAAGAACTCCTAGCCGTATTGTATGGCTGGGAGAAGTTCCACCAATATCTATAGAGAGGCGTGAGAGTGATCACAAACCGTGAGAGAGCGTATTCAAAAAACCTCTTCATCAAGCTCCCATGAGGCTGCAAAAATACAATATCAAAGTTACCAACAAGCCAGGACAAGACCTTCAGATTGCAGATGCTTTAAGTCGTGCTTATCTTAACGAGCACGAAGAGAAGAGGATCTTCTGGAAGAGGAGCTGCAAGTCTGCTGCCAATTTCAGAGGAAAAGCTGCAACTATTCAAAGAGGCAACTGCAAAAGATGAGGTTCTGGAATGCCTAAAAAATGTCAATGCAAGGATGGCAGAGAGAGCGATCTGCTGTGCCAGGGTGCATTAAACCCTTTTGGACGTCCAGGGAAGACATTAGTTTTTCTGCAGGACTGATGTTCAAAGCAGATAAGTTCATAGTCCCACAGCAGCTGGGATCAAAGATGCTGAACAAAAAGTACTTCCTGGGGGTTGTAAAGTGCAAAGAGAGAGCCAGAGAGGTTTTGTGTTGGCCGGGAATGTCCATGCAGATCGAACAGGAAGTGGCGGAGTGTCCTATATGCAATAAGAACAGGAACGATAATCAGAAAGAGCCTCTGATACCACACCCGTTACCACAAAGACCATGGGAGAAATAGGTTTGTTCACAGCAACGGTTCTGTCCTCGTTCTGTGTGCGGACTACTTCTCCTAATACCCAGAAACTGACCGACCTGACCAGCAATTAAATCCATTTTCACAAGACATGGAATTCTTGATGTAGTAATCTCGGACAATGGTCCTCGGTATGCCAGTTAGGAGTTCAGGTGCTTTGCAGAAAATTGGGAGCTCACTCATGTCCAATCAAGTCCAGGATATCCCCAATCGAATGGACAAGCAGAAAGAGCTGTACAAACATTCAGAAATACGCTAAAAAAGTCTCAAAATAAGGCTGGCGACCCGTACCTAGCTCTTCTGAACTACCGAAACACGACACTAGAGGACGTAGGCCTGTCACCTGTACTAATACTGACGGGGCGCAGGCTGGAGACAACGTTGCCTACATCTGCTTTGGCACTCGCTCCAAAAACGGCTTTAGATGTGCCCAACAAACTAAAGCAAAAGCAAGCGCAACAAAAGAGCTGCTACGATCGCCATGCTAAGGTGCTACCTGAGTTGTATGGGGGGGAACATATAAGGATAGAGTCAGGAGACAAGTGGAAACCAGGAGTGGTGATGGTGGTTGGAACCCCTGAAGGAAGGATCTTCAGACGTAACAGGAGACATCTGAGACAAACGGCTGGGATGGACAGTCCACCTGACCAAGATGGCGGAGGCAGACTGTGAATAGGGGCAATGTTAGGTTAAAGTTGTAAAAAAATAGTGTTGACAAGCTTAAGCAGTGAGTTATTGTTTAATCTGTTTGTGTGATAAAGAAGGCAATGAGGTCGATGCTTTTATGGTGTAATATTTGTGTATGAACTCACCCCCCTACCAGAGTCTTACTCCACCTACATTTTCGGTTTGAAAAATGCGCCAAAAGAAGGCGTGGCCTGGCGGACTGAGGGACGGTGGGGGGAATGCTGGGCGGAGTCAACACTTCCTTGCTATTCCAACTCCAACGGAGGCGTGGCCTAGACTGGGCTTGTTTTATACTCCACAGCGCCAAGATGGCTGACGTCAGTAAACCAAGCTGAGCCAATAGGAACGCCCGATTCAAATTCAAGTGCAGTGTAAACCTTTAACCTGAAGAGGGCGCCACACTGACGGTTTTTGGTAGAAAATTTATATTTTTACTAAAATATACTAAAATATCAAAAACAATTCATACAGTTTATCAGCAAAAAATAAGTTGATTTGGGGAGTTAGATTTTAATAAGACGTCAAAGACTATGTTGTATGCTAAGTCCCTGATATTGTTGAAGTTTTGGAGCAGAAAGCTCAGGAAGAGGGATGTAATGTATTGTGTTGTATTTGGATTTTATTGTGAAGGGCACCCGGAAGCTTCAGTGGTCACTGACTTCCAGTAGTGAGGGAATAAAGCTGAAACGGCCTGCTAAAGTAGAAAACCTTTCTGATGTGAATTTATTTTAAGGGATAACAAATATTACAACTGTTGCTGTAAATCCATCGATAAACGTCTTTTTTGCCATTAAAACGGCTTTTTCTACGTTTGAAGCTGAAATGTTGGGATGAAAGGAAACGATGATTAGGAGTTTATATAAAGGTTCGCAAGACCCAGCTTTTATTTTGGTAGTCCACTTCCGCTTGTCTGCAAGTAAATTAGAATTTTAGCTAAATGCTTAGTTTGCTGGCCAGTTTAGCTTGATAAATTAGCTAACTAAATATTTATTTGAAACTGTGACATTTAGGTTTTGTTGCTGGGTTCTGGTGCCCCAGGGTTCTGGTGCCGGCAGGTGTTACTCACCGTACTGCGTGATGAAGGCGATGCAGCTGTCCACGATGATGGGAATGTCGTTCCGGCTCATCTGCTGCTCCCGCAGAGCGTTCCCTTTCCCGCCCGCCGCTCGCTGGATGTCCGAGTACCACAGGGAGAAGTCGGTGCGCCCGACACCCTGCAGGTGGAGCGTCCTGACCGCCACAGACACCAAACCACACAGATTATGGCCAACAGAACCAAAACAGAACCGGAGAGCCACGGTGGAGCTGGGACGTGCCGTGCCTCACCTTCCCTTCTCCACCAGGACCAGGATGTCTTTCTTCTCGTTATTCTCATTCTCTGAGGTGATACCTTCAACACAAACACAGACAACCTCATTGAAAGCTCCCAGAACCACAGCGTGCTCTCTGCAGAGCAGAACCAGAACCTGGGCCGGGACACTGACTCAGTTCTTGCAGCCGGTTCAGGTTGATGATGTCCTCGGCCGCTCCGTCAGTCCGGGGGCAGATGAACAGGTTCGACTTCTGCAGGACGAAGTAGGCCTCTTTCCACTGCTGAGGGTCCAACATGGCTCGGTACCGCAGGAGCCCGACCCTCTCAAACTCCCGGGTCAGCAAGCAGTGACAGCTGAGCGGCGTGGCGGCCTGTCGGACCACAGCAGAACCGGTTAGAACCGACGGACGACCTGATTTTTCTAATAAAATCATTTCTGTTTTCCAGATTGAACTCAGAATCTGTGTCTCCATCAACATCAGGAACATAAGATCTGTTGTGGTTCCCCAGCACAAATACGGAACCAGAACATCAGGGAGGTTCGGACCTGTCCGATGGCTCTGGTCCAGCTGTGCAGGGCGTCGGCTGTCTCCAACCCAAACAGCAGCAGCTTCTCCGACGCCACGTACAGCTCGAAGGTGTAGCGGAACCTGCAGGACACACGGAGCAGAACCTTCAGCTCCAGGCAGAGACCTGCAGGGGGCGCCATGGAGCCGAACACCAACCTGTCAATGAAGCCGTTGTTGTTGTTGGACGAGTCGGGTCGACTGACTCCCAGACACACGATGTCCTTCACGCTGATCTGCAGGCAGGGATCGGCCGAGTGATCCGACTCGTAGAGGACCAGGGACTGATCCACGGAGCACCAGAACTTCTGGAAGTCTGAAAGGACAACAGGCTGGGTTCTGGTTCTGGTTCAGAGTACTCATGTTCTGATTATAACAGCGACACGACACCGCCTCCTACAGGTCACTCGGTGAACGGACCAGAACGTGACCCGGCAGTGTAATACATTTGGTTCTGCAGAACTTATCCCACCTTCCCGGGTTTTCCTGGACAGCGTTCCCCTGCTGAGCGAGGAGGCCTTGTAGAGGAACCCGGAGTGCAGGACGGGCTGCATGATCTCATCGTACACGCTGGGATCTGCAGGACAACCAGAGACGGGATTTACCAGAACCGAGACAGAACATCAAGACGGTTCTTTTCCCATCATCTAACAGAACCTGTTGGCTGCTGCCGGTCAGAATCAGAACCTAAACAGTACCGAAGGCTCCCTGCAGACCTGGGGTCAGTCCAGAACATCACAGGAGACCTTCATCTGCCGAGTCCAGATTCTGGTTCTGTTGAAGTCTTTCTGGGTCCAGCAGGGCCATAACTGACCATAAAGTATAAAGTACTCCTGGACCAGAGACGTGTCCTGGTTCCGAACTATTTGGGTCGAATGTTTTTCTGTTCAGTTGGTCTAGAAAATGTTTTCAGTTTATTTCCAGCATCCAGAACCAGAACCTTCTACTAGAACCTGCTTACGGTGCGGCGCAGCAGGATAATCGAGTGAGAAAACGGCTCAATCACTCCATCAGGGAGGGAGAGTCGCTTTATTATGACATCATCAACGGTCGTCAGAACAACAACCTGTAGACGCTCAGTTTCCCAGAAACACTTCTGGATTTGGCCAAGTTCAGTAGACTGGGCCGACCCGACTGTTTCTGACCCGGTTCAGTTTTTTTTTTTTTACTTAATTCTGTTTCTGACCAGATTCTCTTTTTTCCCAGGTTCTGTTTCTGGTCCGGTTCTGTTTCTGACCCGGTTCGGTTTCTGCCGTTAGCCACCAGCGCTAGCGCTGACGGCTCATCTGAAACTTGTCAATCAAAAGGACACGCCCCTTATTATTAATTTAAGGCTTAAATTATATCTAAACGGATGAGTTATAAACCCCCCCCAGTGTTGTCATGACGATGAACCTGACCCATTAAACCTAAAATGTTTTTTTGAACCAGGCTGTAAACATGTTTATTTCTGCTGTGAAGTTTTTAAACATGGTAGTCAATGGGAACTGGCTCCTCTCTGGAGCCCCTAGTGGATGAGGGGGGGAACTGCAGTTTTTTATCCCTTCCAGGTTGGCTTCACATTTGCCCGGCGGAGTTTGGCCCTTTGTTTTGATCCACAGACTTGCTAAACGATTAGGTGGGACACCGTCTCACCTCCCAGGCCGATCCGCCGGCTGTTTAGATATCGGAACCGCAGGTCAGCAGCGACCCGGTCTGGTTCTGTTAGACCGCTCTCTGTAGCAGGGTTCTGGTGGTGGAGGAGCAGGGAAGTTGGTCCAGTTGACTCCAGCTCCACCAGCCTGGTTCTGTTAGTAACCGTTGAGTTTATTATTCAGTTAACAGATTTTTTTTTTTGCTTCTGATGGTTGATTTTTACGATCATCTCTATAATCAGTTTTTTGTTTTAATTGGATTTTAAATAAACTGAGATCTGACGTCTCCTGCTGCTTCCTTCCATCATTTCTATCTGAGGTCCTACAGAACCATCAGCTGGTTCCACAGATCGGACCGACCTCTTGGTACAAGGATGCTCCTCACCAGACGGGCCCAGGTGCTCCAGGTGATGCTGACGGTGGGTCGGGTCGGGCCGGGCCGACTCTGCCTCCGAGAAAATCTGAGTGACAGTTTTCAGGAGCGTCTGTTCAGAGACGGCAGAGCAGAGGACCTGTAAGACACACAGAGGAGAGGATGAGGCGTTCACTGGCGTGGGACAAACAGCCGCTGCGAGCTGAGCCGGGTTAGAACTTCCTGAAGGTGTGACAGGGAAACCCCGTCAGTCGGACCTTAAGGAGCTCTTCCTGACTGTTGAACCCGGGGTGGGCCAGACGGAACCGGCCGTCTCGGTACTTCTGGGTGATGAACTCCCTCCTCTGCTCGGGCGAAGCGTCGCAGTCCAGCTCCTCGGACACAGAGAGGCGGGTCGCCCAGAACTCGTTGGCCCGGTCGTTTCCCAGCATGATGAAGAGCTGACACACAAACAAGACCCAAAGTCAGAACCTGCAGGGGAGGGAGGGAAGGAAGGAAGGAAGGAAGGAAGGAAGGAAGGAAGGAAGGAAGGAAGGAAGGAAGGAAGGAAGGAAGGAAGGAAGGAAGGAAGGAAGGAAGGAAGGAAGGAAGGAAGGAAGGAAGGAAGGAAGGAAGGAAGGAAGGAAGGAAGGAAGGAAGGAAGGAAGGAAGGAAGGAAGGAAGGAAGGAAGGAAAATAGGTGGACGGATGCTAAATAAGTGGATGGATGGATGGATGGATGGATGCTAAATAAGTGGATGGATGGATGGATGGATGGATGGATGCTAAATAAGTGGATGGATGATAAATAAGTGGACGGATGGATGGATGGATGGATGGATGCTAAATAAGTGGATGGTTGATAAATAAGTGGACGGACGCTAAATAAGTGGATGGATGGATGGATGGATGGATGGATGCTAAATAAGTGGATGGTTGATAAATAAGTGGATGGATGGATGGATGGATGCTAAATAAGTGGATGGATGCTAAATAAGTGGATGGATGGATGGATGGATGCTAAATAAGTGGATGGATGATAAATAAGTGGATGGATGGATGGATGCTAAATAAGTGGATGGATGGATGGATGGATGGATGCTAAATAAGTGGATGGATGCTAAATAAGTGGAGGGACGCTAAATAAGTGGATGGATGGATGGATGGATGCTAAATAAGTGGATGGATGCTAAATAAGTGGATGGATGATAAATAAGTGGATGGATGCTAAATAAGTGGATGGACGCTAAATAAGTGGATAGATGATAAATAAGTGGATAGATGATAAATAAGTGGATGGATGATAAATAAGTGGATGGATGATAAATAAGTGGATAGATGATAAATAAGTGGATGGATGATAAATAAGTGGATGGATGATAAATAAGTGGATAGATGATAAATAAGTGGATGGATGATAAATAAGTGGATAGATGATAAATAAGTGGACGGACGCTAAATAAGTGGATGGATGCTAAATAAGTGGATGGACGCTAAATAAGTGGATGGACGCTAAATAAGTGGATAGATGATAAATAAGTGGACGGACGCTAAATAAGTGGATGGATGATAAATAAGTGGACGGATGCTAAATAAGTGGATGGATGATAAATAAGTGGATGGATGATAAATAAGTGGATGGACGGACGCTAAATAAGTGGATGGATGATAAATAAGTGGACGGATGCTAAATAAGTGGATGGATGATAAATAAGTGGATGGATGATAAATAAGTGGATGGACGGACGCTAAATAAGTGGATGGATGATAAATAAGTGGATGGATGATAAATAAGTGGACGGATGATAAATAAGTGGATGGACGGACGCTAAATAAGTGGATGGATGATAAATAAGTGGATGGATGATAAATAAGTGGACGGACGATAAATAAGTGGATGGATGATAAATAAGTGGACGGACGATAAATAAGTGGATGGATGATAAATAAGTGGACGGATGCTAAATAAGTGGATGGATGATAAATAAGTGGATGGATGATAAATAAGTGGATGGACGGACGCTAAATAAGTGGATGGATGATAAATAAGTGGACGGATGCTAAATAAGTGGATGGATGATAAATAAGTGGATGGATGATAAATAAGTGGATGGACGGACGCTAAATAAGTGGATGGATGATAAATAAGTGGATGGATGATAAATAAGTGGACGGATGATAAATAAGTGGATGGACGGACGCTAAATAAGTGGATGGATGATAAATAAGTGGATGGATGATAAATAAGTGGATGGATCATAAATAAGTGGATGGATCATAAATAAGTGGATGGATGATAAATAAGTGGATGGATGATAAATAAGTGAATGGATGATAAATAAGTGAATGGATGATAAATAAGTGGATGGATGATAAATAAGTGAAAGGACGCTAAATAAGTGGATGGATGATAAATAAGTGGATGGATGATAAATAAGTGGACGGACGCTAAATAAGTGGACGGACGCTAAATAAGTGAACGGACGCTAAATAAGTGGACGGACGCTAAATAAGTGGACGGACGATAAATAAGTGGACGGACGATAAATAAGTGGACGGACGATAAATAAGTGGATGGACGCTAAATAAGTGGATGGACGCTAAATAAGTGGACGGATGATAAATAAGTGGACGGATGCTAAATAAGTGGACGGATGATAAATAAGTGGACGGTTGCTAAATAAGTGGACGGATGCTAAATAAGTGGATGGATGCTAAATAAGTGGACGGATGCTAAATAAGTGGACGGATGATAAATAAGTGGACGGATGATAAATAAGTGGATGGATGATAAATAAGTGGATGGACGGACGCTAAATAAGTGGATGGATGATAAATAAGTGGATGGATGATAAATAAGTGGATGGATGATAAATAAGTGGATGGATGATAAATAAGTGGATGGATGATAAATAAGTGGATAGATGATAAATAAGTGGACGGACGCTAAATAAGTGGACGGACGATAAATAAGTGGACGGACGATAAATAAGTGGACGGATGATAAATAAGTGGATGGATGATAAATAAGTGGATGGATCATAAATAAGTGAATGGATGATAAATAAGTGAATGGATGATAAATAAGTGAATGGATGATAAATAAGTGGATGGATGATAAATAAGTGAATGGACGCTAAATAAGTGGATGGATGATAAATAAGTGGATGGATGATAAATAAGTGGATAGATGATAAATAAGTGGATGGATGATAAATAAGTGGATGGACGCTAAATAAGTGAACGGACGCTAAATAAGTGGACGGACGCTAAATAAGTAAACGGACGCTAAATAAGTGGACGGACGCTAAATAAGTGGACGGACGATAAATAAGTGGACGGACGATAAATAAGTGGACGGACGCTAAATAAGTGGACGGATGATAAATAAATGGATGGATGATAAATAAGTGGATGGATGGACGCTAAATAAGTAAACGGACGCTAAATAAGTGAACGGACGCTAAATAAGTGGACGGACGATAAATAAGTGGACGGACGCTAAATAAGTGGACGGACGCTAAATAAGTGGACGGACGCTAAATAAGTGGACGGATGATAAATAAATGGATGGATGATAAATAAGTGGATGGATGGACGCTAAATAAGTGGATGGATGATAAATAAGTGGACGGACGCTAAATAAATGGATGGACGGACGCTAAATAAGTGGACGGATGATAAATAAGTGGACGGATGATAAATAAGTGGACGGATGATAAATAAGTGGATGGATGATAAATAAGTGGACGGACGCTAAATAAGTGGACGGATGCTAAATAAGTGGATGGATGATAAATTAGTGGACGGATGATAAATAAGTGGACGGATGATAAATAAGTGGATGGACGCTAAATAAGTGGACGGACGCTAAATAAGTGGACGGACGATAAATAAGTGGATGGATGATAAATAAGTGGATGGACGGACGCTAAATAAGTGGACGGATGATAAATAAGTGGATGGATTATAAATAAGTGGACGGACGCTAAGTAAGTGGACGGACGATAAATAAGTGGACGGATGATAAATAAGTGGATGGATGGATGGATGCTAAATAAGTGGATGGATGATAAATAAGTGGAGGGATGATAAATAAGTGGATGGATGGATGGATGGATGATAAATAATTGGATGGATGGACGGATGATAAATAAGTGGATGGATGGATGGATGATAAGTGGATGGATGATAAGTGGATGGATGATAAATAAGTGGACGGATGATAAATAAGTGGACGGACGCTAAATAAGTGGATGGATGATAAATAAGTGGATGGATGATAAATAAGTGGATGGATGGACGCTAAATAAGTGGATGGATGATAAAT